>OX451387.1:15296929-15486699 GCA_949629135.1 Eremobia ochroleuca
AAACGTACCCATGGATTATAAATTATTCTCCATCTTGTCCCAGTTCTGTCCATTAATACCATGTTATAGGTACTCCAACTAAGTATGTCATCTAACTTGCGCAGGCGCAGGCGTGCTCTCCATCTCAATTACGTAAGTACAATTACAGAGTACAAGGTCAATAGAATGCGGAACTGTTCAATTATTTTCGACTTACTCCACTCATCCATTAAAATCACCTCTCTCATTTGATAAGCTATTATTAGTTATAAAGCTTTGCGTTGGCTCGTGTAAGATGTTTTTGGGCAATTAATATATTATTATATAGATAGCGTTTATAAGGCTTGCTCATTTATTTATTTAAACTTTTCGCACACTAAAAGGTACAGACGCCAGCACATCAAGCTACCCGAAACTGTCAGATTTTCCCAATCAACTTTGAACCTTATGCTTTAGTACTAAAGTTGAAAATCTAATAAAGAAATCTGACAGATTGTAGTAGCTTGATGTGCTGGCGTCTGTACAAAGGCGGACTTAATGCCTCATTGTGGTAAGTTAAAACTTTGGCTTATTAGTATAATATAATAATACTTTGGCTTATTAATAATAAGCATCATCATCTGTCTAGCCTTTTCCCAACTATGTTGGGGTCGGCTTCCAGTCTAACCGGATGCAGCTGAATACCAGTATTTTACATGGAGCGGCTGCCTATCTGACCTCCACAACCCAGTTACTGGGTAATACTATACCCGTTGGTAAGACTGGTTGTTAGACTTTCGGGCTTCTGACTACCCGTAACGACTGTCAAAGATCCACGAATAACGGCCGGGACCAACGGCGGTCTCGGTATGCAAAGATGGTCACCCATCCACAGGCCAACCACGGCAAGCGTAGCTTAACCTGATCGATCGACCTGTGCGGCTGTTATTATTTACCCACTTATTAATAAGCATTATATAAAATTCAAAATGTGCCAATTCGGGCGAGTCGCCTATAGAAAAAGTAATATTATTTAAAAGTGACCTGCCCATTTAGGGCGAGTAAATTCGTGCGAATCGACTAATAAGCCAAAACTCTGATTCAATTGATCTTTTATACGTCGTCTGTAGCACTTTTCAGTCACGGTTGTGTTCAATGAGATGGGAACATTTTAGCACGGCAATAGCGGTCATTGCCCTATCCCTAATATCTGTAGCCTCTCATCAGGCGACCGTCACCGGTCAAACGGAGACGGTCGAGTTCACTGAGGACGCGTTCTCACTTGCCTGGCAAGTGCAGAAACGCAAGGGCAAGGGTAAAAGCACTCAACAAGCCCGATGCCCCCCCACTGACCCTTCAGGTCCACCAGCTGCCTCTACACAGAGCAAGCAGAGGGAAAGAGTGACTAGGAAGGAGCGACGCCAACAACGCAGGTTGCTAAGCAAAGGCAACCGTCAGAAGCAGGCCACTGCCGCTAGGCCGGCCAAACGGAGTAGCGGCCAGCTGAACTTCGCCGCTGGTAAGCGGTCGCAGGCTGAGGCCGGCACAAGCCGTTCCTCGCCCAGTCGACCGCCAACCAGCGCTCCGGAGAAACAGGCAGGTAACTCCACAACACAGCGACCCGATTGGAAGGATCAGGCCGCGGCCAAGCGAGCTCTCAACGAGACTGTGACACCTCGGGGAGAGCATAAGCGGCCGCGTCTTGATCAATCCAAACGGGTCCCCCAAAGAAGCTACGCCCAAGCTGCCAGCGCAACCCTAGACGTCGCGATCACCTGCGAACGCACGGGAATCCTCAGCAGGGAAGTATCGGACCAGGTACTCACTGCCATCCAGAGGCAGATCATCCTCGAGGCCTGCTCCCCCAAACCAGACACTCCAGGGCCGACGTTCAATGCCAAGCCGCTGTTCGCCGGGGGTGTCCTGAAACTGTGGTGCGGAAACGACCACACTTTAGCCTGGCTAAGGAAAACGGTCTCCGACCTCTCTCTCCCTACTAGCATCTCGCTGGTAGTCCAGAGTCAGTCGGAGATCCAAAAGCGAACACGATGTGGCATCGTGATCCCAGACGAGCAGGGAGTATACGGTGAGTCGACCAACATTGGGCGCGCTCTCAGTTACCAGAACCCCTGGGTCGACATCAAGAGGTGGGTGCTCCTCTTTGCTGACAAGCAGGCCGCGCAATGGTTCGTGGTGGTCGGCGTCCCTGTGGACCAAATCCCGGTCCTGATGAAGGCCGGACGCCGCCTCTCAATAGGATTGGGAGCGGTGTACGTGAAGTTCCAGGGTCGGAACGGCAGGTTCACCGACGTCCCTCAGGGATGGGACCCCGCCACGGAAACCATCGGCGAGGTGCCAAAACAGCCGCAGGCACCAGAGGGGGAGTCATCTCCCCTTTTAAACAACCCGGAAGCATCCGTGGCCGAGCCTGCCCTGGCAGGGTCGGCTGCCCCTGCTGCCGCCACCGTGGGCGCCGTCCCTTCAACGGGTGAGGAGCTGGAGGACATGATCCTGTCCCCGGCTTCGGACCAGGGAGGGGACGGCTTCGACGAGGGCGACTTGTTTGCCGGGCTCAAACTGGGGGGGGACGAGGAGGGGCTGGCCAGCGATGGCGTACCCTTCGTCGGCCTGTAAAATCCTCCAGGCAAACCTCCACCACAGTCAGACCGCGACGGCTCAGCTTCGCAAGTGGCTGGAGGTTCAACACACGGCCATTGCCTTGATCCAGGAGCCGTGGATTTGTCGGGAGGACACGGCGTGGCATACGCTGGCAGAGTGTGCCGCTTGGGAGGAGCCGCGCCGTGCCCTCATCTCAGGAGTAGGCAGTGACCTATCGCTGCCGGCCGTGGTGGAGTCTATGGTCGGCAGCGAGGAGTCCTGGGACGCGGTGGTTTCCTTCTGCGAAACAGTCGTCTCGCAGAAGGAGGCTGCGGAAAGGGAGAGGGAGATCTCGTCCCCTCACCCTGCCCGCAGCAGGCGCACCGGGCGTCGGCGGAGGGCGGATAACGCCCTCTTCCAGCCCCCCTAAATGGGTCCAGGGGCGACGGACTTGGGGACGTCCGTCGCCCCCCACACATCAGGACCCGAGGCGGCGGCGCGTAGTGTTCCACGCGCGCCCCTCTTAGACGTCGCGGGGGGAGTTTAACACCTCACTCCCCCCCTGACACGAGGAGAGGCCCGCGGGAGCGGGCCAGCACCAGCCGGGGGTTGCGGAAGTATCGTTCGTTCCCGCGACCCCCGGCGTAGGTGAGAGAGGGAACACCGGGGTGGTTTTTAGTCAGTAAGAGTCTGACAGACCCCGTCGCCCGCCCCAGGGCGGCGGACATCCATGAGGATTTTCCACCCCGAAACAAAAAAAAAAAAAAAAAGGAGCCGTGGATTAGGGCTGGCCGCATACAAGGACTCTCCAATCTCGGCGGTAAGCTCCTGGTCACCACAGATCACGATCATCCCAGATCGTGCATCTATATCACAGGTAACCTCAAAACACAGCTCTTAACTGACTTCTGTTGCAGAGATGTCTCTGCAGCAAAGCTGCTAATACAGCGCGACGACGCCATAGAGATGGTGATCGTCCTTGCCTCGGTCTACATGCCCGAGGGAGAGGCGCCACCCCCGCACGGCCTCGCCCGCCTTGTGAGCTACTGCGAGAGGTGCGGGTTTGAGGTCGTCGTTGGAGCCGATGCCAACGCTCACCATCAACTGTGGGGTATGGACTCGCAAAACGACAGGGGTAAGGCCTTGGTTGACTACCTTTTTTCGACTAACCTATCCCTACTAAACACGGGCTCCGAACCAACGTTCGTAACCAGACGAAGCCGCACAATCATAGACCTCACTCTAGCAACAGAGGGAGCGGCGGAAACTATCACTGGGTGGCAGGTCTCAAGGGAGGCCTCCTGCTCAGATCACAGGTGGATCCGCTTCGACATCCAGGTTTGCGTTCCACCCACACAACCACGGCGTAATCCGCGCAACACGGATCGGGCCACCTATACACGCAGTCTTGAATCAATGCTGGCGACTTCTAACGAGCCGACAACATATGCGGATACGACACAGATTGAAGTACAAGTAAGTCACCTTACTAAATCGTTGATAGACAGCTACCTAACTGCCTGCCCAGAGACCACCCCGCGCAGCACACCGGGCAAACAACCCTGGTGGGGCGCTGATCTGGAGCGCAAACGCAGTAAAGTAAGGAAAGCTCTGAATAGAGCCATGAATACTTGTGCGGATGAGGACTGGGATAAGTATTACGCAGCCAAATCCAGCTACAAAAAATGCATCAGGTTCAGGAGTACCGCAGGATGGCGCAAATTCTGTGGTAACATTGAATCTTGTCAGCAAGCTAACAGGGTAAGGAAGGTACTAGCGCAACAGTATACACCTGGGCCCGCTACCCTCCGGAAACCTGACAACACATTAACATCCTCGCCAGAAGAAACGAGACGCGTCCTTATTGAAACTCACTTCCCGGGATGTATCTTCGCACAGGTATTTGACTGGCAAGATGTAACTCAGACACCGTCAGACAACGATTGGCTCTACGTTAGCAGGGTAGTCACGTTGGAAAAACTCCAATGGGCCATCCGGAGCTTCCATCCTTTTAAGGCAGCTGGTCCTGATGGAGTGTTCCCCGCCCTACTGCAGTGGGGTGGCACCTCTGTCGCCAGTAGACTGCTGCCCTTAATGAAAGCGTGCCTGGCCTTCAGATACGTTCCTAAAGGATGGAGGGAAGTGAAAGTAATATTCATCCCTAAGCCAGGTAAGGGTGACTATACAAACGCCAAGTCCTACCGACCAATCAGCCTGACCTCCTTTCTTCTGAAAACTCTGGAAAGGCTGTGTGATAGGGAACTGAGGGATGGCGCTCTGAAAACCTTACCGTTACACGATAACCAACACGCATATAGTTCAGGTAAGTCGACTGAATCTGCCCTTCATATGGTAGTTAGCCAGATAGAGGCAGCGATTCATCAGAAAGGCACCTGTCTGGGTACTTTCATAGACATCGAAGGAGCCTTCGACAAAACCAACTTCTCCAGCATCAACAGCGCCCTCTCCAGACATGGAGTAGAACAGGTACTAACGGACTGGATTACAAACATGTTAAGTAAACGAGTGGTTCGCCTTGAGGGCGAGCAGCAGAGGGCCATGATAGCCAGAGGCTGCCCCCAGGGTGGGGTTCTGTCTCCCCTTTTGTGGAATCTGGTGGTTAATGACCTCATCACTAAACTCAACGCCAACCGCTATTACACAGTAGGTTATGCCGACGACCTCGCAATCCTGGTTTCGGGGAAGGTGACGGACACGATATGCAACCTCACTCAGCAAGCGCTACGTATCGTAGAGAGATGGTGCAGGGATTTTGACCTAACAGTGAACCCCACTAAAACTGAATTAGTCATGTTTACCCATAAACGAGCTTTAGGCCATTTTCGCCTACCAAAACTGTTCGATACTGAACTCCAGGTGGCCAACGAAGTCAAATACCTCGGGGTCACACTAGACAGTAAGTTGAACTGGAGTAGTCATCTGGACAATAAACTTAACAGGGCTTGCATAACCTTTTGGCAGTGCAGGAAAATGATAGGTAAGAAGTGGGGCCTATCCCCTAAAATTACACTTTGGCTGTACACTGCAGTGATCCGGCCCATGATCACCTACGGGGCTGTGGTCTGGTGGCCCCGCACCAAGCTGGTTACAGCCTCCAGCAAACTACAACGCGTACAGAGACTGGCCTGCATGGCGACTACGGGCTGCATGAGGACTACTCCGACTGCGGCAGTGGAAGCCATCCTGGGACTTCCACCGCTCCACCTGTTCATACAACAGGAAGCGACGTTGGCGGCAGTACGTCTCAACACACTAAACCTCTGGGGTAAGAGTTATACACCACACGCTGCGCTGCTTGAGGGACTCCACAAGGAGTTCCCCATCACGAAGGCCACCAATGATCGGGTACCCAAACAATTTATCTTTGATAAAAAATACAAGATCCAACTTCACGAGGATCGCCGCTGCGAGGGGCTGCGCCCTGCAGAGCTGCGAATCTTCACAGACGGATCCAAAACAGGTAGTGGTACAGGTGCTGGAATCTTCTCGGAGGACTTCAACATACACATAGCCACACCATTGGGCGTCCACAACACAGTGTTCCAGGCCGAATGCATGGGCATCTCTCTGGCCGCTTCAGCCATCATGGCCAGGGAAGTGAAGGATCACTCAACACATACTCTCAGACAGCAGGGCTGTACTGCAAGCGCTGAATAGTAATACAGTCGACTCTGGGCTAATATACGAGTGCCACCAGCGCCTCAACCAGGTGGGTAACTTCAATAAAATAACCATTCAATGGATAAAAGGACACAGCGGTTCGCTAGGCAACGATGCAGCCGACGAGCTTGCCAGAAGGGGGTCGAGCATGGCACCAGTGGGACCGGAGCCCATCGTGCCACTCCCCTTCAGGTATCTACGCACTCTGGTAAGGAAACGCACCAGAGATCAACATGACAAACTTTGGACGGAACAAGGCGAGTGCAGGCAGGCTAAAGAAGCACTTCCCGCAATGGATGGCCGCCTCACGAAACAGGTTCTCCGTCTAACTAGACAAAAGCTGCGTACGGTGACTGCAGCTTTAACTGGCCACGGGTCATTTAATAAACACCTCTTTGTCATAGGAGTAACAGACAGTCCGCTGTGCAGGGCCTGCATGGAGGATGACGAGACAGCGGCACATGTGCTTCTAAGCTGCCCGGTGGTCGCCACTTACAGGGCAAAATACTTCGGTAACCCAGGTACCCTACGTGAGACGGTCAGTAACATCAAGGCGTTGCTGGCCTTCCTTGAGGAGCTGGGGTGGATCGAATGATCGATTTTCCCACCCGTACGCAAAATACGCGCATTGACGTGGAGTTGCGGACACCAGCCCGTGTTACCTATTACCTATTACCTATCTGTAGGAACCCAAACAATGAACGATTTTTTTTTTTTTGGTAATGGAACATGTTGAAGATCACTATAGATATTGATTTTCAGTTTTTGAAATAAAATAAAAACTAGAATATGTAGATGGGTCAACGACCGCTATTGTCATGATGGAACGCGGCAGCTACAGTATCCTAATTGCTCTCTTACGTCTTTTTTAATATCTGCCGGTCGATTCTGTAAAACTCTCACCGTGAAATCATAAGTGAAGTGAGCACTTAATAGTGTTAATCCCTAGCGAATGACAGCTCACTCATAGAATCGCACGGCTGTTTGTAAAATACCAGTCTTGAAGTGGGTACCTGCCGGTCGATTCTGGAAAAATCGCACAGTGAAAATTGGCGTGGAGTGAGCTGCCTGTGTCATCCCACTGATGCTAGGGATTGACCAAGCATACATTTACAATATGTATGCTTGGTCAATCCCTAGTATCAGGTGGGATGACACTGACAGCTCACTCCATGCTGTCTTCACCTGAGTTTTCACGGTGAGATGGTTACAGAATCGCTCTGTTGTTTCCCTTTTTGAAAGCATTCCGTGAATGAGGCCTTTGGTGAATGAAGGAGTATTCTTGAAAGGGTAGTGTTCGGCGCTTGATGTGTCTGCGACGTTGTTTATTTGTCCCTGAAGCCTCAACAACACAATATTTAGTCAATGATCAGCAAACATTGACGAGAATATCACTAAAGGCTCCTTCCCGCAGAAACGCGCGACGCGACAGCGCGACACGTCTGTAGTAGAACAATTTCTATGAAAAATTGTTCTACCAAAATAGCGTCACGCTTGTCTGCGAGAGCCTTAACACATTATCATAACACTCTACAACTCTTCGTGATTGTTAAAGGATATACATACATAATTTCCAACTCGATCGCACAGCGGGCAATAAAATATATTCATATGTAAAAAACCGGCTAAGTGCGTGTCGGACCACGCACAATGAAGTGTTCCATAGTTGGAATGAATTTATCCCAAGAACCAACCTAACATTGTATTTGAAAATCATGTTAATCATACATTGCAACTGTTAATTTAAGTTGGTCGACTATTACACGTAAACTTGTAAAGCCTACTTAGCTGTGATAGTTTTCCTTTTAACTTCGTTATACGAGTATATACTGCTACCGTTAATTGTTTCACTTATTCATATTACAACCATTTAGCTGTCACACTTGATTCTAATAAAAAGTAGCACTTTTTAGCGTAATTTCACAAACGGATCCTTGAATCGAAAAATGGTTTGGTACACCCGCAATATTGTTGAAAGACCTATCCAACGATACCTCACACAATGGGGTGCACGAGAAAACGAGGAAAAAAACATCCCCACTTTACGTGTAGAGGGAGCCCAACAATTTTTTTTTCCACTTTGTTTTGTATATCGGACAGACGGACCGATGGACCGATGGACGGACAGACGGACATGGCAAAACTATAAGGATTCCTTGTTTACTACGGAACCCTAAAAACGAGCATAGAAGCAAAGAACCTCAATCAGCAAACAAAACTAGGAATCCGCAATTTATGTTATTGTTCGTGGACCCGTATAAGGAATATTATAATCTCCATGGCCCTTGGTACTTCTGAGTTATCGTGGCGTCTCCTATTTGTCGCCCGCTACCCACGTGGCGAAATATGATTATATCTCAAAGCTCAGACTACTTGTTAGCAATGTTATTACACGTAAATTCTGTCAGGAGGCGGCTAGGCCGACACTTGGGACTATTACAGACCCTAATAAATAACACAAAAAGAAAACTATTATCATGCAACATAGTTTACGATGAAAGAGGTGCTTGTGGCTAAGTAATAACAGCCGCACGGGTCGATCGCTCAGGTTAAGCTACGCTTGCCGCGGTTGGTCCGTGGATGGGTGACCATCTTCACATACCAAGACACCTCCGTGTCTCGGAAAGCACGTTAAGCCGTTGGTCCCGACTGTCATTCGTGGGTCTTTGACAGTCGTTACGGGTCGTCAGTAGCCCGAAAGTCTGACAACCAGTCTTACCAAGGGGTATCATATTACCCAGTAACTGGATTGTGGAGGCCAGATAGGCAGTCGCCCCACGTAAAATACAGGTATTCAGCTGCATCCGGTTAGACTGGAAGCCGAACCCAACGTAGTTGGGAAAAGGCTAGGCAGATAATAATAGTTTACGATGCAACGTAACGGTTTTAAATTGGAATATACCTATACGTATAGTGAACAAGTAATAAATATTCATGTACAGTAGTAAGGTAGGTATTAGTCCATGTCATCTTAGTAATGTATGGCTTATATTTTTGATTTATATGGCTGATGAATGAACTCCTACCATACCATTAATCATAATAAAGAATGATTAGATAATACGTTTTTGTGTTTTTTTTTTTACTGCGTTGTTGTTCCAGTCTTGCGACTGCAGAGCATGAGGTGTTGTCGATCCCCACCACAAAGTTTTATTGAATTTTTCCATTAAATTCTCAAACTGAGTCCTGAATCTGGATTTGTGCCCGGTTTATGCCAAGTCAAGCCTCTTAAACTCCCTGTAACAAGGGATTTAAGCATATTTAGCGAAATGTGGGTGTCGTTTTCATCTTTAACAGATGTATAGGTACTAATAATAATAGCTTTTGTTTGAAAAAATATTTTTGAATTTGATAGCTTGCAGAATTGTTTTAGCAGGGTTATTTATCATCAAGCTATGACTCTACGGAGCCGTGCAGGAAAAAAAGTCAGAAAGAATGCTTAGCGGAAACAAAGTGATAGCGTGGGCAAGTGACGCGATGCGACGGGGGAACAAGAAATTTCACGCGGACAAAGACGCTTGTAGATTGATAACATAATGATAAATGATGTACCTGTTATCTAACGAGTTATTCTTATAATTATTGGCTGCACGGTGACATTAACCCTTAGCTGGTATCGCCTTTTTTGGCAACACTACCGGTATCGTGGGTCATATTTTACCCATACCAAAAAATCTGTTGTAGAACGTAGATTTTTTTATTATTTGTATAAAGTATGGTTAGTTATGAAATAAAAAAACATTTTTTTACCAAATTATCTTGATTTAATTTTAGAATATAAATAAATATCATGTTTTACACCCATTTGTAACTAACTTAATTTTTTGGCACTTTTTGGTTAGTGTGAACTTAAAGCATAAAAAAGAAATAGAAATGTAAGAAAAACGCTATGTTCGCTTCTGGGTCAAATTTGACCCACGATACCTACTAAGGGTTAACTATTGTATACACAGGTACGCGTTAGATAACACATAATAGTTTTGGCTGCAATTATACTGATGGAGCTATATTGATATAATTGAGAGATCACGAATGAGCCAGTACGAGGAAGAACATTGATGAATTAAGTAAACTCCGTGGCGAGGTTATGCAAATTTGACGCGGCTTATATCACGATAGGGAAAAATCTTTGGAAGGTCAGTAGGCGATCTATGGGCCGACATTGAATCAGTAGGGTAATTGCGTAACACACTATCACTAGCAATGGGTTTCATTTTGATAGTTAAACAACATTCATTGCGTTATTTACGTTGTTGAACAGACACATTTTTCGAACATATAGAGCAATGGATTAGCTTGCTTCAAAGTGATTCAAATTGAGAGTAATAGTGTGTTACGCAATTAGAGTGCTGAATCTTGGTGAATCTTGAGTTTCTACTAGCTTTTGCGACAATGCATACAAGTTTGTATTTTTCTACTACAGATCAAAGACTACCTCGTTGGTGTATGGGTCTCAAGTAGTTGCACTTGAGAGCAACCCTGCTGTTACTGAGAAATTCCACTTGCTCAGTACTCTCACAGCTCAGAAACTCTCAGTAAGTACTAGAAAGCTGTAATTTGGCATGAATATACATATTAATCACGCCGACAAAGTGGTACTTCAAACCAATCATGAAAAAAAAAAATATTTAGCGTACCTCCTCTACACGTAAAGCGGGGATGTTTCTTTTTCTTGTCTACCCATGGTGTGGTGTATCGTTGGATAGGTCTTCATTGCGGGTTTGTGAAACAATTTTTCGATTCAGGGATCCGTTTGTGAAATATTAAGCTTTAAAGTGCTAATTTTTCTTAGAGTCAAGTGTGCCCCCCCCCCCCCCTCCCCCCAAGCTAAATTATTAGTAGTACATATAACGAGGTTAAAACATTAAAAGGAAAACTATCACAGCTAAATAGGCTTTACAAGTGTACGAGTAATAGTCGACCAACTTATATTTGCAGTTGCAATGTATGAATGTTATGATGTACTCGTATAGATATACCATGATTTTAAACTACAATGCTAAGTTTGTTCTTGGGATAAACTCATTCCAACTACGGAACCCTTCATTGTGCGTGGTCCGACACGCACTTGGCCGTTTATTTTTAAATTTTTCTCTCCAAAAGCTTCTATAGCACATCCCCGTACAAGTGTTGGCATGAAAAAGTATTTGTAAACACGTTTACGTACAAACAGAACACATTCTCTTCTACGCCTCAACACAGCTTGTGTGTTGGGTTAAAGAAGCATATTACGAAGCTTGTATTTGTCTGAAAGCTGCTTTGGCACCACCGTGTAAGTGTTGGTATAACGAAACATTTGTAAACAAATTGCAAAGTGGTGCTGCCTGAATAGCACATAGATGTGGCCATATTGAGATTTTTCCTTGTGCGTTGGCTCACACAGTGGAAAACCAGCAATTGTGATATCGACTGCACTTACATACAGAGCTTGACTAAAATTACCAACACTAGTATGTATACTACCCAAATGGACGTTATAGGTCTGAAATATTAATTAAATAACAGCCGCACGGGTCGATCGAACAGGTTAAGCTACGCTTGCCGCGGTTGGTCTGTGGATGGGTGACGATCTTCACATACCAAGACCCCTCCGTGCCTCGGAAAGCACGTTAAGCCGTTGGTCCCGGCTGTCATTCGTGGATCTTTGACAGTCGTTACGGGTAGTCAGAAGCCCGAAAGTCTGACAACCAGTCTTACCAAGGAGTATCGTATTACCCAGTAACTGGGTTGTGGAGGTCAGATAGGCAGTCGCTCCATGTAAAATACTGGTATTCAGCTGCATCCGGTTAGACTGGAAGCTGACCCCAACATAGTTGGGAAAAGGCTAGGCAGGTGGTGACTACACGATAAAAGAATACATACATTACAAAAAATCTATTGAACACAAACAGACACCACACCCAGTTAGTTAGTCGTATAGATATATTAATACATATACGAGTATAGATAAATATTAGAATATGATAGAATATAATATTTAACTGAGCTTAGCAAATAATTTTTATGTAGCACAACCTATACCTAACAGATTGATCTAAATAAAATAAATTGTTATATTTACTTGTTTAATGTTAATAACATATTTTAAAAACTGTTAAATAAATAGATTAATAAGTTTTATTTTTATTTTAAGAATTAATTTTATATGTTTTGCCGTGGCCTTCAGGGTCCATAATTGTACCTTAGCTTTAAGCCATTGTAACAGCTCCACAACATTATGGAATGCAAAGAAATGTGAATATAAATATGAAATAAGAGATTAGAAAAAAAAATGAAGATTTTGGAAAAGAGACTGCGGCAATCGACATGACTGCACCTCTTGATATCCTTCATGGATGGCCATGACCCCAATTGACCTCTGCATGGATTCGCCACTTCTTACATTGCAAACTGACCTTTACTTCTGGTACTTATGACAAGGCTAATGTATAGAAGGCCTCGGAATTTTTGTAAGCAATTAAATAAAGTTCTCCAGACCGTATTTCGGCCACGGGGCGACGGCGGCTAATCTTGAAGGAGACTAGCCATCGACGCGTGAGATATTATAGTGCACAAGTGTGCGCGCAGACACAGGTGCACTCCCTCTTCCCTCACTCTCATAGTCCGATGGGACGGCAATCTGACACAACCGGAGAGAGATCAGCTGCAAGAGTTGCCTGATCGACGGCTTAATGTGCTTTCCGAGGCACGGGTGTATCACATCGCCAACTTCCAGACTGGGCTGCTACTGAGAAGTCCCTAAGGGAAAAACACAACGTGAATATCACATTTACATACTTAGCTATGGGTATAACCTACCAACACGATTTAGAAGAATGAGCCCTGATCCGTGTGAGATCATCACGGTATCATCCCAAGGATTTTTGATGATAACACACTGATGCTATGACGCCATAGAAGCCTTTTGAATCTTTTCCGTCACGATTTCTGCATATTTCAAAGATTCCCAACAAGTCTTGAATGGTAGTCAAGATTTTGTAATTATCGCATTTTTTTCTACTTCCTTTATAAATCCTACGAATGCACGAATGAGTAGGGGTATTTATTTATAGTCAGATTATGATCCACTACAACCTATACCTACATTTGCTCAAGACACTCAACCTCCAGAGGATTATGTCGGACTTTTCCCGACTAAAGCCCCACCCAGGTTTCTCTGTTACTACGAGTCGGTAGAGCGAATATTAAACATTATTATTTTATTTTTTTTAAACGTTGCCACACAATAGGAATTTCTCCTGTATTGTGGGTGCGTTTAAAAACATTTAAACTCATATCCACAACAAACAGCCAGACCCGGAACAACTACTTGTAGGTCATTCAAATATTTGTTCCGTGCGGGAATCGAATCCGCGACACGCAGCGCAGCAGTCAATCGCTTAAACGCTGCGCCAACCGTGCCGTCAAAATTACATTATTTTTAGTATATTGCAAACCTGAATATAGTTTGTTCAGAATAAGTAACTGAATCGATTCCAATACTTTTTACATCGTGTTATATTTTGTCCTAAATATATTTAAAAAAGGTTACAAGTTGGATACCGAGCGACACTAAGTACATACTAAGCACATATGCGCACAACACAGGTCACAACCGGTCATAGCGGCACTAGGCGCGGGCGCACAGCGGGCTGGAGGCGCGGGGGCGCCGCGCGGTGTGAGCATATTTTTGTACGGACATCCAGGTAACATAACAAGCTTATAACTTTGTGATTTTTCATGATACTATTTTGTAATTTTGTACGTAGATTCTTTACATAAAAATACTAAACACGTGTTTTGGGGTTTTGCATATACTAAAATTAATGACGTTGTATGCATCGCACCCCCGACGGGTAGGTATCGGCACACTGTGCTCACTCGGCTCCCCTAAATATAATGTGCAGTCTGACCTGCGACCCCAGTATGCGGAAAACGGCGCGTACTGGTTTCCAAGCTTGCACAATGCACATTGCTGTGAAGCTTGTACCTCTAAATTCATTCAGGGAAACAACCCAAAACAGCAATGCGTTACAACAGCAGTAATGTGGTGATGTTGCAAACTCCTGGGATGTGGTAAACTTCCTACTTCCTATCCTACTATCACACTAATATTATAAAGGCGAAAGTTTGTGAGTGTGTGTGTGTGTGTGTGTGTGTATGTTTGTTACTTCTTCACGCTCAAACGGCTGGACCAAAATTGATGAAATTTGGCACACAGATAGTTTATAACTAGGATTAACACAGGATACTTTTATCCCGATATTCCCACGGGATCGACACTTATGCGAGTAACCGCAGGGCGCAGCTAGTAATATTATAAATGCGAAAGTTTGTGAGGATAGATGGATGGATGTTTGTTACTTTTTCAAGCCAAAACAACTGAACGGATTTTGAAGAAACTTTACAGTAATATAGCTTAGGTATACAACAGAATAACACATAGAATAATTTGTTATCTCGATATTCCCGCGGGATCGACACTTATACGGGTGAAACCGCGGGACGCTGCTAGTCACACTAATATTATAAAGGCGAAAGTTTTTGAGTGTGTTTGTATGTTTGTTACTTCTTCACGCAAAAACTACTGAAACGGATTTGGATGAAATTTGGAAAAAAGGTAGTTTATAACCAGGATACGTAGTCCCGTCCGTCCGTCCGTAGTCCGCGTCGTACAGGGTACATAGGATACGTTTTATTCCGATATTCACACGGGATCGAAACTTATGCGGGTGAACCACGCGACGCAGCTAGTATTTTTCATAATTTTCCTACTAAAATCCTTTTTATCACACTGAGCTGTAGTTTTATTTCATGCCACCAACCACTAATACAAACACAGTCCACTATCATCGCTTTAATTTTTGGTGACCTATTAAGTAGTACTGCGAAACAGTATTACTGTATTTTGGGTTGTGATGAGCTCAATGCTTTATTGTTTGAAACCAAGTTTGAAAATAAGGTGCATCATCTACCGGATCCGCCATAATCCAAAGAAAAAAAAAGTTAACATCTACTAATGACGTAATAACCTAACCCATATGTGAGACGCATTATTTCTGAACCGTGTGATCATGTCTATCCACAAGACTGTTGTAAAACGGTCTTAGTTTACAACATTGTTATTTTTAATACTAATAGGTAAACTTCAGGCACTCCCGCGCAGCCGCGGCGTATCGTAGAACACCCTTGCACGCAATGGAATGTAAAATGTAACTTGATACTAATGTTTATTTAAGTAAATGGCTTCTAAGCTTACATTGTTGTGTTGTTTTGTTTTTAGTCAGTAACTGCACTTTAGTGCTAGAAAAGCTACTGCCGGTCGATTCTGGAAAAATCTCACCGTGAAATCATAAGTGAAGTGAGCACTTAACCTGCTAACCGAGCGGGACGTATAAATACGTCAAACTTAAACAGCCTGTTAACCGGGGAATTCCGTACACGCTACTGTTTAAGTTTGACGTATTTATACGTCCCGCACGGTTAACAGGACAGTAGCGTGTACGGAATTCCCCGGTTAACAGGTTAATAGTGTCAATCCCTAGCGAATGACAGCGAACTCCACGCTCAATTCACCCAAGCTTTCACGGTGAGATGGTTACAGAATCGTATGGCTGTACCAAAGCAGGTACAGGGTGGCACATTGGCCAGCGACAAAGGTCTATAAAAACTGCTATTTTTACACATTATAAATAATTATCACTAAATTAGACATTCTACATAAATCTCGTATTTCATATTATTATATCACTCACTGTACCTACTTTGTTAAGGCTCCTACACACAGTGTCGGCGGCAGTGCCGCCGGGTTTTTGCCGAGCGGCCATGCCGCCGGCATATGCAAGCCATGCCGCACATGCCCTATAAAGCCGCCAAGCATCATTCCAGTTGCGACAGTAGTGTAGAACGCTAGTGAAGTGCACATTTGTTGTTGGTTACGATGAATAAAGAAATCCGCACTGCCATCGCAGTTGTAATTTTTATTTTAATAAGAAAAAATATAAAAGACATAGAAGGTTTTGGATGCGCCCAAGTTTACAATATAGAAAATGGCGGCTCGTGTGTGCGGCAAGCCCGGCGGCTCGAATACCCGCCGGCATGCCGGCGGCAGTGCCGGAGGCTCGGCCGGCGGTATTGCCGCCGGCATTGTGTGTAGGAGCCTTTACAGTGGCTTTGCTTTAAGAGCTATTGCGTTTAATTGTACATCAGCCGGCCGATTCTGTAAAAAATCTCACCGTGAGATCATAGGTGAAGTGAGATTGAAGTGAGCAGTCAATAGTGTTAATCTCTAGCATTAGATTACTGCATCTCACTTCACCTAAGTTCTCACGGTGAGACTTTTACACATAAAATAGCACTACAGCCGTGCGATTCTGTAAACATCTCACCGTGAAAATTTGGGTGAAGTGAGCGTGGAGTAAGTCGTCAATTGTGTCAATCCCTAGCATCAGCATGACTCACAGCTCACTCTAAGCTCACTTCACCTTAGTTATCACGGCGAGATTTTTCTTGAATCGACCGGCTGTTCCGATTTTAATTAAATTGAGCTCAATATTTAAGATTAAAAAAAACTGAAATGTTAATAGACTATTGTGGCTGACTATATCTATTTAGACTACTGTGCCAGCGGTAAACTAGTTTCAACTTGTTTTACTCACTTTTACTATGATTTCGTTATTACTATGTACCTACAGTGTGTCAATACTCGTGTGGCAGTCAAAACATCCATTATGAGTCAAAACTTATGCTTTTACCCAGACCCGTTACTTGGCGCTGGTCAATGAGCGATTTATGACTTGTCTTTTGTTAGCTTCTTACCTGTTAGAACAAATGTATGTGTTATTGAATAAAATAAATAAATACACAATGTATGTTTAATGTACAGACGCCAGCACATCAAGCTACTACAATCTGTCAGATTTCTTTAATAGATTTTCAACTTTATCGCTAAACTATAAGGTTCAAAGTTGATTGGGAAAAATCTGACAGTTTCGGGTAGCTTGATGTGCTGGCGTCTGTACATGTTTTGATTGTCAAATAAATTAAGCTTTATTTATCTGTTATAATGGATACGTAACTTAATAATACCGGTCTATCATTGTCCCATTTATTAGCGCGTGTCAGAGCGCTATGGAGCTGACTACGCTCGGCTCGGAGTTGCTTTTTATGCTTTGAAGGATAAAATCAAGTTATCCGGAAAAGAACCGGAGTAACCGGCATAGCAAACTGAAGTGGCAGTGGGCTGGCCATGTTTGTCGAAGGACCGGTAGCCGGTTGAGCAGACGAGTCCTGGAGTGAAGACCGCTTATCGGTAAGCGTAGTATGGGAGGGGACGTACGCAAGCTAAAGGTGGCTGGGACAGACTGGATGCAGAAGGCGGAGGACAGGGTGTTGTGACGCAGCCTGGGAGAGGCGTACGTCCACCAGTGGACTGCGAAAGGCTGAGTTGAATGTCCCATTGCACGGACAAAGACTTCTTCTCGTACAGAGTAGGCACGAGCATTCATCACCACGCTTGCAAAACGTGTTGGCGATTTCAGACTTATATTTACTACAAGTCGAGGCTAATATCGGTGAATGAAAACATCGTGAGAAATCACGTTGTCTTCCTTCACCCATATTAGTCATGTCTAAAATAAACACAGCAAGTACATATTAATTGAAAAAGTCACATTGGTAGATACTTTCCCGAATTTTAACCCACTACCTTGTGCACGAGATTATACAATGTGTAACGTTAAATGCGCAAAACATCAGACACCCCAACTGATTTTTAATTTAATTGACCTATTTCAGAGAGAAAATAAGTCATTAAAAAAATTGTAAAGGTTTTAAGTGCTGTTTTAGTTTTACTGGCCATTCTGATCGTTTCTTGAGTCTGCGACAACGCTTTATCGAGGGAGGAGTCGTCACCTGGCCGCTGCACCGCGCTGACATTGGTTTGCTTGACCTATTAATACTTAAATAGACACGGCAACGTTATTAATGAACATATTTTGAAAAATGTAACCTATATTAAAAAGTGGTTCAATTAATTCTGCTCGTTATTCTGATCAAACTACTTTCAGGTTTTGCGCATTTAACGTTACACGTTGTATAGTCTGTATGTTTAGGCTTTATATTGTACAGACGCCAGTACACCAAGCTACCCGAAACTGTCAAATTTTCCCAATCACCTTTGAACCATTGCTTTGGCGATAAACATGAAAATCTATTAAAGTTTGACAACTTGATGTGCTGGCGTCTGTACTAGCTTCTGCCTGCAACTTCGTCAGCGTGAAATTTCTTGTTTCCCCGAGCCACCCCGTCGCATCGCTTCGCCTGCTTGCGCTATTACCTACCTACTTCGTTTCCGCTTAGCAACCGTTCTGACTTTTTTTTCTTTTTGGTAAGCTTCTAAGACTTCTAGCGTGGCGTTAAATAGCCTATGGCGTTCCACAGCATGCGGGCTATCGAATGCAAAAAGCTTTTTTCAAATACTACCGGTAGTTTTAGTTATATTATTAGTAAGTATAGTATGTACGATTAGTAGTATAATACGATTCCCGGAACACATAAGACGAAGATGAACACAAGGCTTGAACCTTCTTGTTTAATTACATGACATTTACAAATATTAGTTGTAGCTTTTGTTTCCTCATTCATAAACGCTTCCTTAATTTTTCTAAAGACTCATAATTAAAGATAGGAATGATGGTGAATGAGAGATCTAAAAAAATATTTGAATACCGTGACCGTCTTACAAATACCTACGTAAGAGTTCGTGGGGCTTGTCTCGTCACGACTAATGGCGTCGTGCACGATTGATGCGCATACACACACAGTTCTAATAGGCAAATAGTTAATTAATTATAATGTAATGCCCTTTTAATCTGGCTTTACTAGATTTTTTTGTTAGCCTCCAGCCGGTGGATTCTGTAAAAATCTCACCGTGAAATCATAAGTGAAGTGAGCACTTGATAGTGTTAATCCCTAGCGAATGACAGCTCACTCCACGCTCACTCCACCCAAGCTTTCACGGTGAGATGGTTACAGAATCGCACGGCTAATGCCATGAATCGTCTAACAAGATAAATTCTGAAGCTCGTCGCTACATTATAGGCTTTGCGCTTGATTGTCGTTACTGGATGAAGAGCGATAAAAAATATTGCCTAATTAAGATTTTTTTTTTTTATGTCGAATTACATCGACTGAGTCAAGTACCTACTTATACAGCAGCTAAGTTAATAATAATAATGCTTTATTGAAAACAAAGTAAGTACACAATTACATAAGCGCACTGCCTCCTGAACTAGGAGACAGTTCCCTTCCAGTTTACATGATTACTAGATTCTTACAGCGTTCTCCAGTTTACAAGTTGTAGCATGTTGATATACTTTGAACATCCGCCTAGGATGGCAAGACAAGTGGCAATCGGTTTCAGTGTGTCGTATTTCTACAACGACTCTCAATTCAACAGAATTGATATAAGCTTCTCGGTAGCTTATGTCAATCCAACACAATTTTTGATTTTTCTCTATAGAGTCCCACTTGGTCCCTTAATCACTACATAGTATAAAACAAAGTCGCTTTCCTGTCTGTCTGTCCCTATATATGCTTAGATCTTTAAAACTACGCAACGGATTTTGATGCGGTTTTTTTTAATAGATAGAGTTATTCAAGAGGAAGGTTTATACATATGTATAATACATGCATAATATAGTAGAGCAACACTGATAATTTTAGAGGTTTCTAATGTGATGTCGTAAATAAACACATTTTTTTGCGCTTACATTGTAAACGCTGGCTGAACCCGTCGAGATAGATCAAAATAATGTACTACAGTATTGTACACCTTAAAAAGGTCTACAAAAAAGTCCGCGATGGTATATGTCTATCTCTTAGGGATAACCCACAATAACCATTTTTATCCTATACTTTTTACGAGAAATAATGGCTCTAAAATTATCAGTGTTTCTCCATTGCACCCGTGCGAAGCCGGGGCGGGTCGCTAGTTCTATAATATTACGAACATTCCGAAGTGCGAACCAACTAGAGACCCTTGTCGAGTGCCTTGCAAATCATAATGGCAAGGCCCCAAGGCTTTGTTAAAGACGTGCAATTTTCTCCATTTACTCCAACATCCTCAATGTTCCAGTTTTAGCTTTAATATTAATTGCATAATAGTATGGATTACAGGCGTTGATTATAGGCTCAGTTAATTTCCTGCTATAACAGCCTGTTCCTTGCAGATTACTGTCCTTTTAATGACAGTATTCTTATAATAAGAGGAAACGGCCCGTTCGCTCTGATTTCCCGTGGGAATGTCTGTGGAAGTACGAGATTTGTTGTCTGTGTACAAGGCCTCATATTATGTCCATATATCTATACTAATACTTATACTTACAATTCTAAAGCTGGAGAGTTTGTTTGTTTGAACACATCTCTGGAACCATCGGTCGGATTTGAATAAATATTATTTCATTTGATTGCCCAATTTTTGAAGAATGTTATGTAACATCACGCTAGGACCCTTAGGAGTCAAGCAAAAGAAGAAAAAGATCAGAACGAACGCTATGCGAAAACGAAGAACAAGAAAAAAATCGCGTGCAGGAGCTAGTAATTAAAATTAAAAAAAAGAATCCATTCCAATTATAGTTAGGAAATAAACGCTAAAGCATTAAAACACAAACTTTTGCAACTTTAGTGTTCATTAAATCATTCATCAATAATAATAATGAAAAAATAAAAATCTTTATTAATACAAAAACCTTCAACAATGCTTAAAAACTTGGTCGCATAATTTCAGTAAATAATAAAAGTCATACAGATAGAGTAAACCCTGACTCCCAAACTAGGAGATCCTGTGACTTAGGAGTCAGTGTTCTGCTGTCTCTATGATACCAAAAACTTTTACTGAAACGTGTGTTATATCGGTATACAAAAACATGGCAAAAACAGGCTTGAAAGTACAGACGCCAGCACATCAAGCTGCCCGAAACTGTCATATTTTCCCAATCAGCTGTGAACCTTAAAGTTGAAAATCTATTAAAGAAATTTGACAGATTGCAGTAGCTTGATGTGCTGGCGTCTGTACAGTGAAATTATTTCAAATGATTAAACTAGGAGTAAGGAATTTATTAAACGGAGTTGTAGTGTGAGTGTGCATGTGTAATTGTGTGTGTGGACGTGGAGGATATCACTCTCTATGCCTAAAGAAATTCTATCTTATAGCTATACCATAAAAGGGGCTTTTTTTTTATGGGTGGGAAATTATCAAATAACTTCTCCCGTTCTGGGCGGAACGGGAGGGTGTGTCAGACTTTTACTGACTAAAACCCACCCGTGTTCCTTCAGTTGCCTGTGCCAAGGGCCACGGTAACTCTTTCGAACAACCCGCGACCCTGGCAAATAAAAGGGGCTTGACTAGATCTCCAAGGACCCATTACTTAGAGTTCAAAGAGGATTAAACAGTTCCATAAACAAGGTTTTGGAATGTTTATCTCTCTGGTAGTTTTTGAACCACAATGTACAAACAACCAACTTTCGTCTACAATACGGTATACGAGTATAAC
This sequence comes from Eremobia ochroleuca, assembly GCA_949629135.1. Taxonomy (NCBI): domain Eukaryota; kingdom Metazoa; phylum Arthropoda; class Insecta; order Lepidoptera; family Noctuidae; genus Eremobia; species Eremobia ochroleuca. Next base: position 15,318,700 of record OX451387.1, read on the forward strand.
GCTTTCAATTATTAGAGCGTAGAAAATTACCACTAATGCTGGGTACAAATTGCAAATTATAACTGATTAATTACAGACTACAGTTAGGGACTTGGCAAAATAATGGACACCATTAAGTACCTACTTAGCTGCTTTTTTAAATTTTAAAGTGTCTGTAAATGCCGTACTTAATTGAAATTGTTATCTACTTAAATAACTTGGCATTTACTTTTGACAGAAACTACTACTTCCGTAATAGTTCGATAGATTTGTTCTTGAACTTGGAAAAAAAATCGTTAACATTACTGTACGTACACCTACACTTAAATAGAGTTGACAGTGGAAAAAACTCAAAACATGCGCTGCTGAGTTCCGTATATTGGACATTTGAATGGGCTTTATTTAATACTGTACCCGGTCGTATTGATAGTACCGTACCCGGCTTTAATAGGTATGGCAATTGAAATTTAGGAAAAGTTCGGTTTCTGTAGAGTTTTCAGTGTGGTGTCGTCGCCTCAGTCATTCAATACAGCGGTGTAGTTTGTACTGGTTTTCATGATACAATTATTTTGAAGTCTGAGAACGAGTACTGACGTGCAAAAGTGTTTGTACATACAGAAATAAAATCATTTATCATTTAACTTAAGTGATCTTGTTACAAATGAATTATAATAATTTCAATCATCTTTTATTGTAGTCTATATAATTATGATGAAACACATAGGTACGAGTACATCGATCTCCAAAAGTAAGTTGACATTTTTCCAGTTCAGCTGTAAACATTATGATTTAAAATTCTAGTTGAAATGTTTGAACTGTATATTAAAACGTTTTATTGCCTAATTCAATCTATGACTTATCATAAAGAATGACCAAGTAATCTCTCAGAATTACCTGATTTTTAATTTTTATTTTAAACCATAATTTGTTATCACAGCTCTGCTGAAGTGGAAACATTTCCACTAAAATTTGGAGGCCACTGTATGTAGATTGTAGATACTCTTGACACTAAAAAGTAACTTGCGAGTAAGTTACTTTTTAGTCTATTATTCCGATTACGAAATACTAGTCCAAAATGCAGCTGCATCAGCTTATAGAGTATCTACATTTGTAAGATTACGCTGCACGTTTTGTATAGAATGCAAATTTACGTAACCTAAAACACAGGAAATATAGCCAACACATTGTTACTAAAATAATATCTTGTGTAGGTAACTTGGTAGGTATTGGTTATGTACAGACGCCAGCACATCAAGATACTACAATCTGTCAAATTTCTTTAATAGATATTCAACTTTACCGCTACAGCATAAGGTTCAAGGTTGATTGGGAAAATTTAACAGTTTCGGGTAGCTTGATGTGCTGACGTCTGTACGTAAATTGATAGGTAACTGTAGTGCTATTCTGTAAAAATCTCACCGTGATAACTCGGGTGAAGTGAGCTTAAAGTGAGCAGTGTCAATGTCTAGCATCAGATGTAATGAATGCTCACTTCACCTAACTTCTCACGGTGAGATTCTAACAGAATCGACCGACTGATTTCTAAGCTGAGTGGCAATTCTCGTATTTTTAAGAACGTTCACATTCTAATCTCAGTCTCAATCTATCAAAAATAAAATCAATTTCCCTACGTGTTTGCCAAATTTTTGACATTGATTGTCGCTGAGATGAGATAGCGACTTGAATTTGAACATTTTTTTAAGTACGAGAATTGACTTTCTGATAATTAAAGTGATGATCTCTAAATCTATGACATCGTACGTTATTCGTATCAAGAGTCAATTGAGATTGTCCAGTAACTACTGGTCAGCAAAAAACCGTCCAGTTAGACGCCGAAGGCAACGAACGTGTGTTCGAAGCACAAAAACATTCTGGAGGCAGGAAAAAGTGTAACATATTGGGGTAACTGCACAAGAGGCTAATTGCGAAACAATAAGGTAAAATCTCATTAATTTTGTCAATTTAACAATATTCATTCTGTCGTTCACATTGTAGAGCAGACCAGGCATCGAAGAACTCATCACAGAGCTTACGAAAGTCGACAGAATTTGGGTCACTGTTGCTGGATACGGCGAACAGTAGGTACTATGACGATTTTTTTTTCTAAATATGAGGCAATGTATCCCTTTAAAATGAGATTATTCTTTTGTATGGTGATTTGTATATTGGGACTTGGTGCCTAAGTAAATGAATAAATAAATTGTGAAAGTGGGTGATGACTTACAAAATTGGAGTACAGAGAATATAAAAATGTTTTTGAGTTGGTTCATGGATTTCTGCCCGGTTGATGGTTATGAGCTATCGCGATTCATGGAATTGACAAAAAATTGACAAAATGAACCAATAAACATCAGCTATTCCCTTAGGGCACATCTTTTTAATCAATACACTTGCATATTTCTGCTTATTTCTGCTCTTTGTACTATTTTTTATTTTTTTATTTATTAGATGTTTTTGTTCTTTGAACTTTTTCGATTTACAAAAATCTTATCGAGGTGAGGGTCCTGATCTGTAACACAGGTTTTATTCCTAAAACCTACTTCAGGCACCAGTCTCTCACAAAGGTGGAATAGTTTTGCAGTTTTAAGTTTGCACTATTGTTAAGACCACTTATTGTGAAGAGAAAATAAATGATTATTATGTATTATTATTATTTATTAGGGCAACACAGAGTTGATGTTGTATGTATTAAGAGGATATTAAATAAAAATAAAGTCCTCCAGACCGTATTTCGGCCACTTCGCGGCGGCCAATCTCAACGGAGACTAGCCTTCGGCGCGGGAGGTATTAAGTATAGTGCACAAGTGTGCGCGCAGACACAGGTGCATTCCCTCTTCCCTCACTTTCATAGTACGATGGGACGGCAATCCGGCACGACCGGAGAGAAATTAGGCGCAGGACCAACACACAAGACCAAGGAGGCACGAGGGTATCACACCGCCAACTTCCAAATTCCGGGCTGTTACTAAGAAATTACTAATGGAAAAACTCAATAACACTTTGCTCAAACCGGGAATCGAACCCAGGACCCCACGCTCAGAACCACGACCACGAGACCAAACTCATGGCTTTATTTTTTTTTCATCTTATCGACAGCTTTACTGCTACTTTTATGTAATATTCTGGTTTAAAATTACTGACATAGGAAACTATTATTTATTTCTATTATAGATGTATCGGGATCAAAGAGGTGAACAGATTTTGGCATTGTTAATTTTTTTCCTTAAGACTGCCTTAGAAGACTGTCAAATTAGTTCCTATGATTGTAAACTAAAAATAAAAAAGACTTATGTTGAAAACTTTTTGAAATATATTTTCTGGAATAAATAAAGTGTTTATTATAAAGTCTTTATTTTATTTAATAAAATTATAAAATGTTTTTTTTTTTTTGGTAAAACTAGCATTTAATGACATTTATAAACGTGAGCAAAATGCTCTACACGCGAGTGACCGTGTAATTTCCAAAGGCGCGAGTGCTGGCGGGTTAACTATATACTTATCATAACTTTACTTATACAAATACATGAAATTCCTCATCAATATTTAATGATTTTCCTTCCACCTCGAATGATACAAGTTTCATCACAGAGCACACTGCAAGTGTACCAGATAGGACAAAATTAAATATTGCTTATTTTGTGCGGTCGACGAGTGGAAAATTCCCCAGAAAATTCAAACCTTGGACCTTCAAAAACGGGCTTACTGGTGGATACGAAATAAATTCGCCTGAAACAATTCAACTAAGTACTTACTCAAAACCTCTCTCTCCCTACTCACTACTCATCATCTGCCTAGCCTTTTCCCGACTATGTTAGGGTCGGCTTCCAGTTTAACCGGATGCAGCTGAATACCAGTATTTTGCATGGAGCGACTGCCTATCTGACCTCCACAACCCAGTTACTGGGTAGTCGATACCGTAACGACTGTCATAGATCTACGAATGACAGCTGAGACTAACGGCTTAACGTGCTATCTGAGGCACGGAGGGGTCTTGGTATGTGAAGATGGTCACCCATCCAAGGACCAACCGCGGCAAGTGTAGATTAACCTGATCGATCGACCCGTGCGGCTGTTGTTACTTAGCCACACAAGCCCCTCAGACTCACTACTGAATAATAATAATAAATCGTTTATATATAAAAAGGGGATACATTTACACTGAATACCTTAACAAATATAGCGCACAGTGGTTAATGTATTTCAGGCTAGAAAGTGCATAAATACTTAATAATGAGTATAACGTAAAACCTAAATTAAAACTTAGATTTACCTAAGCTAAAGTAAAATAGCATGTTAGCAGTTCTATTTGCAGACAATAAGTAGGTCTTCTGTCTGTGCATAGTCGAGGGTTAGTAAATATTTAAGTATTTTTTTACAGCTATAGTAATTTAGTTTATAGATACTTAGTTTTCCATTTAATCTATAGTACAGGAATGGGCATGACTATATGTTATAAACTAATTGCGTTGTTATAATTAGCAAAGTTCTAAGTAAGTAGTGTTATTCTATGAGCACATCTGCAGATGCGTTACAACAGCATTCGCAACTACACATGAAGAAAAGAACGGGTCCAAATGTTTTGAAATAGTGAGCGGCGGCGGCGCATTGTCGTGGCTTCCTTCATATTTGATATTAATCGTTACGATTACCTACAGCCTGTGATGTTGCTACAGAGTATAGTAGGTAAGTCGCTCAGCACACTATAAAGCGAGATATGTTCAGAGTTCTTTGAAAGATCAGTCACTCTATCTAGCCTTTTCCGAACTATGTTGCGGTCGGTTTCCGGTCTTACCGGATGCAGCTGAATACCAGTATTTTACATGGAGCTACTGCCTATCTGACTACAACAACTCAGAAACTGGGTTACACGATGCCCCGTTTTTTTTTTATCGTGTGGAAATTCTCATGGATGTCCACCACCCTGGGGTGGGTGGAGGGGTCTGTCAAACTCGTATTGACTAAAGCCACACGGTGTTCTACTGCTACCTTTAGCCGGGGTGCTGGAGTGCTTGCGCATTTCGTCACACTCCCCCGGCCAGGTGTTGGCCCGCATGACCCCGTCACCATAAGTGGCTGCTAACAGCTACCATTCCTCTAGAGAGAGGCGCGCGGAGCAGGGCGCGCCGCCGCGCCGTCTCGGGCCTTTCACTGTTCAGGCAACAAACCCCCCAAGTCTGTTGCCTGCAGGCCTAACCCTAAGGTGGCTGGAGATCGTTCCGCGTCCTCCGGCGCCCGGCGCGTCTGCTACAGATTGGAGAGGAGGTTGTATCCACGATACCCCCTGATAAGGCTGGTGGTCAAATTTTGGGCTTCTGACTATCCGTAACGACTGTCAAAGACCTACCAATGACAGCCGGGACCAACCAACGGCGTTAAGTTATACGAGTAAGAACTCGAGTTTCCGACATACGAGTAGCTTGCAGAGCTCCCAAGATGATTTGCTCTTCTTATTTTCGATTCGATGTAATTTATGTAGGTACTTGTATAAAAAGAATTGTGGCCACACGAATCAAGGCGGATCAGTGGCGGCGTTTCTAGGTCCTTAAAAGTGCAGTAGTATGGACACTGGGCATTAAAACTGCGCAATAAAGTACAGTTCACACTACGAGCTAGCCTACCTTAGCTTACGTAGCGTCATTTCATCATTCGCGGTGTGAATTGAAGTATGAAGAGACGCCGTAGCTAGCCTCAGCTTATCTGTCAGCTTGGCGCGCGGTGTGACCTGCGCTTAAACATCGCCTCGCTTGTTAGAACCAATTTGTGAAACAATATCAAACAAAATTGGAGCTTATGACTACGGAACCAGTCGTAATTGAATAAATGAGATTTATGAGTTCTTTGTACGAGTATAAATCTTTGCTGTATAGAGCTTTTTTCAATTCAATTAATTTATTTGTGAACATAGGTTACAATAGGTGTTACAGTCTGATCTCTATGTCCTTATTCCACTTGGTGGTGTACAAATAATAGTATCAATAATTAATCATACTACAATTAAAATAGCAGGAAATGTCAGATAAAAGCATTAGATTAAATAGTTAGAATATCAGTCAACCTAAATATATATACAACATTATTTTTAGTATACTGATAACCTGAATATAGTTTATTCAGAATAAGTAACTGAATCGATTCCAATAGTTTTTACACCATGTTATATTTTTCCCAAAAATATTTAAAAATGGTAACAAGTTGGACACCGAGCGACACTAAGTATGTACATTTCCGCAATCAAATGTGCACCACAACACAGGTCACAGCCGGTCGGCCGGCGGGCGGTGCGTGTTAAGTGGTAACCAACTTTTTGTACGGACAATCAGGTAACATAACAAGCTTATAACTTCGTGATTTTCCATGATGCAGATTTGAAATTTTGTACATAGATTCTTTACATAAAAATACTAGACACGTGTTTCGGGTTTGCCATATACTAAAAATAATGTTGTGTCACATTCTTATAAAAAGCAAGCAATACTTCACAACCAATTACACATAATTATATTCGATCATTAAGGAATTCCTCAATAGAGTAAATGTTTTTATTGTATGTACCTCCTCTACACGTCAAGTGGGGATGTTTTTTTTTCTCGTACACCTCATAGTGTGGGATAGCGTTGGATAGGTCTTTGAAAAATATTGCGGGTTTGTGAAAACAATTTGTCGATTCGTGGATTTTTTTGTGAAATATTAAGCTTTAAAGTGCTAATTTTTGTTAGAATCAAGTGGCTCCACGCCAGCTAAATAGTTGTTTTTGGATATGTGGAAAAAATTCATGGTAGTAGTTTATATAACGAAATTAAAAGGAAAACTATCACAGCTAAGTAGGCTTTACAAGTTTACGAGTCGACCAACTTACATTGGCAGTTGCAATGTATGGGAGAACATAAATAAATGATAAATGATAAATGATTTATTTTCTGTAAGTAGGTTTGTACAAACACTTTTACATGTCAATCATATTTTTTTAAACTAGATGAGGTCGGCGTTTCCTATCTGACTACTCTGAGAAGAAAGGCCGAAACAAACTCAGAGGTCACAGTCTCTTTTAAAGTCCAGACATAATCTTGGTCAGATAATGTGAAGACCATGTAGATTAGTGTCTGAAATGGTCTTTTGAGTAAAGAACCACACAGATTGAGCGGACCTGTCCAGTCAGTGCACGCATTTGTCAAAAATCGTGCAGCTCAACTCAGAACTTGAGGAGCCTTACGATTCGACGAACAATACCAATGAAAGGACATTTGGGTAGGCCGCATAAATGACTCAAACTGCCAGATCATGATTAAAACTAACTAAGAAGGAAAACCGAAAAAAAGAAATGACCCACATAGTCTTCACACTCACAGTAATAATAATAAAAATAAGATACTTTACAAAGTAAATATCCATGTCATTGTTTATATAAAATTCATCAATGTCAATGTGTATATAAAAATCCGGATATAATCTTTGAGGACCATGTAGATTGGTGTCTGAAGTGGTCTTTTGAGGAAAGAACCACACTGAGTGGACCTGTGCAGTCAGTGCACGCATTCGTCAGTAACCGTGCAGCTCAACTCAGAACTTAAGGAGCTCAACGATTCGACGAGCAATACCAGGGACAGGACATTTGTGTAGACCGCATACACCACTCAAACTGCCAGACCATGATTAAAACGGAAACAATGACCCACATAGTCCTCACATTCACAATAATTAAAATAATATAAGACTTTAAACAGTAAATGTTCATGTCATTCTGTATATAAATAGATATTTAGAAAGAAAGAAAAAAAAAAAAAACCAAAGTGTAAATCAGCAAAATAAAAAATAAACAACATTCACTGTCTAGACCTATTGGAGCAGCTCAATCCCAAGCTTTTTTGTCCTCAATATAGTCTTTTACAGTATAATAGGCTTTCTGGCATAGTTTTAGCTTTATGAAAGATTTGAATTTATTAATGCTTAGTTCTTGAATGTGGCTAGGAAGTTTATTATAAAAATGTATACATTGGCATCTAAACGAGCCACCTATTTTCTTAAGCCTTGTTGTAGGAACAACATATTTGTGTTTGTTCCTAGTATTAATATTATGGATATCACTGTATTTTTAAACAGATTAATATTTTTATGTGCATACAAAAGATTATCATAAATGTACTGAGAAGGCACAGTCATTATATTACATTAACATGATTTTCAACTAGAATGTTAAGTTTGTTCTTGGGATAAATTCATTCAACTACAGAAGAACCCTTCATTGTGCGTGGTCCGACACGCACTTGGCTGGTGTTTGAAGTTGTGTGTATTCCGCAATATCCGTAATAAACATGCGTGACGCTACATTACGTTCGAATATAAAACAACATAACGTAATAGGTATGAAATTATTTAGATGTTAAAGCTAATTGTTACAGCAATTTGAATAATATTTCCATTTAATCGTGTAATTCGTAATTTTGTATCACGTAACGTTATTGTCATCATTAATTTCCTAACTGCGTAGTGCGTATATATTCAATTGAACAAATATTTTTTTTGTAATTTGGGTGTTTGTGTCGAAACCAAATATCTGGTCATGAATAACTGAATATTGTTATGATTGTAGATAATATGAATAGTGTTATTAGCACAGGTAACTTATGTTCTAATATTACGAAGGACCTATTTGTTTATTAATTAATCATGATGTTTGCACATCTGATTTATATTTGAGCTACCTACTTATATGTTGATAATATGTTGTAATACGTACCTACTTTGTTAGAAATTCTATTTCAGGCCGATAATCTATAAATTATACTAAATGTTGTTCGTTGGTAAGCGTATCACTTGGGAACGGTTGAACGGTTAAACCATAGATAAACTCACGTCTTTTTCCCATGGGGGTAGGCAGAAACATACTCCTTATGCTTAGGTAATCCGAAGGAAAAAAAACAGAAAACTTGCCCGAAAAATTGGAAAATTAAAAAAAAACTGGAAGTGTTTTTTCTATGGATTGAGATTTGGAAAGGACGTCTGTCGAATCAGCTTGAATAAAAAAATATAATCAACAGACTAAAAAAATAAGTCCACAATTTCATCAAAAACGTTGTGCAAAGCAAACCAAAAAGTGTTCAATGCCAGTAACGCAGAGCCTTACCACCACAATGATGTGAATAACTGTAACCGACACACAAACATTACCAAGTATTTGATAATGATGAAGTTTCGTTACATAACTGATTAACCTCAAATTTCTAGCAGTCACGGTTGAATCAGACCTTCGCTTACAATGCTGCCTCTATTGTTTACGAGATATACACATTGTTTCATTCACACTTTGTATTGTTTGTACACTCACCTACGAAAGTCAGTTGACACATCAGTTTTTTGAATTATATTAAAACTAGCTACTACCTGCGACTTCGTCTGCAATCCAGCGGGGTAATTGCGTAATACACTATCGGTAGCAATGGGTTTCATTTTGACAGTTCAACAACATTCATTGCGTTACTTCCGTTGTTGAGCAGACACATTTTTCGAATACATGAAGCAATGGATTAGCAATATCCTTCAAAATTATTCAAATTGAGAGTAATAGTGTGTTACGCAATTAGGGTGCTGGTTTGCATTTTCATGTTTACGGTATTACTCACGTTACGAAAAATATTGCTATTCAGTTTTCAGCGCCTGTAGTTTACGTTCTGCTTACTTAGTCTCTAGGCATTTGCTATTACCTAAAACTTGTCACAATCCTCACCAATGTCGCCATGCCAAGAGGAGTCAAAAGGATATTTTTATTGTTACACTAATTAATAACGTCCTATCAGTGGGGTAGTTGCGTAACACACTAACAGTAGGAATAGCTTTTATTTTGACAGTTCAACAACCTTTATTGCTTCCTTTACGTTGTTGAGCATACACATTTTTCGAACATATGGAGCAATGGATTAGCAATATCCTTCAAAATAATTCAGATTGTGATTGATAGTCTATTTATAATCTGAGGTCAGTGGTCTATGGCGGTCCGCAAATAATGACCAAAAACAAGCTGGAGTGAATTTTGTACTTTATGAGTTTTCAACTTTTGTTGGCGACTGTACACCAATCCCGCATTAGGTCACTGTCTGACCGTCTGGTGGGACAATACGTGCTAATTGCCTGAACCGGTGAGATGTAACGTAAGTTGCAACGTCTTGGAGACAATTTGATGTTGTTGTCACTTTCACCGTGATCAATGTTGATTGATCGCGGCGAAAGTGTACGTAGCATGCAAGTGTCGTGCGTTGCGCTTTGTGACGGAACAATTAGAGCTTGTTATGGGACTTACCTATGACGTGATTGACCGATGGATGACGAGTACGAGTGTTACGTAGTCTTTAACTTATAATGTTACGTTGGGGACTTAATACGAATGGTAGGTACAATCAAACGTAGTCCGCTGGTGGACAAACCTCTCCCAAGTTGCGTTATGACTCCCCGTTTTCCACCTTCTGTATCCAGTCTGTCCAAACAGCCTTTTTTAAGTTCTGTCAGACCATATACCGCACTACGCTTGCTACGATTCTGTAACCATCTCAACGTGAAAACTTAGGTGAAGTGAGCTCGGAGTGAGCTGTCAGTGTCATCCCACCTGATACTGGGGATTGACCAAGAATACATCTACAATCATAAAATAGTAATGTTTTGACAAAATAGTAATGTAACAACTAAAATACAGTTTTGAAATTAAAACTAGCGACCCGCCCCGGCTTCGCACGGGTGCAATGGAGAAACACTGATAATTTTAGAGCCATTATTTCTCGTAAAAAGTATAGGATAAAAATGGTTATTGTGGGTTATTCCTAAGAGATAGACATATACCATTGTGGACTTTTTCGTAGACCGTTTTAAGGTGTACAATACTGTAGTACATTATTTTGATCTATCTCGTCGGGTCCAGCCAGCGTTTACAATGTAAGCGCAAAAAATGTGTTTATTTACGACATTACATTAGAAACCTCTAAAATTATCAGTGTTTCTCTTCTATATTATGCATGTATTATACATATAAACCTTCCTCTTGAACCACTCTATCGATTAAAACAAACCGCATCAAAATCCGTTGCGTAGTTTTAAAGATCTAAGCATATATAGGGACAGACAGACAGCGAAGCGACTTTGTTTTATACTATGTAGTGATGATCAATAGAATTAGCATAAAAAATATGATTAAAATCTCGATTATGATTGTAAATGTTTGCTTGGTCAATCCCTAGCATCAGTGGGATGACACCAGTGGCGGACTAAGCCCGTCAGAGGCCCGGGGCGGCAAAGCTGAATGAGGCCCCCAGCTTTAAAAAAAATGTAGTTTTAAAAGCTTTTTATTCAGTTCACATTTGTATGTATAAATAAGTGTTTATAATGTTTATTTCGTTAAAATATAGCAAGTGAAATTTAAATTCGAATTAAATTATTTAGGCTAAATAAACATACTTACCTACAATATGGAATGGATATGGGTGAGGAAAATAAAATACGAATCGATCAACAAAAAAAAAATTACATAAAATAAATCAAAGATAGTTTTTTTTATTTTTTGTAGCGTGTTATGTGTTTTCGTGCCTTCAATTTACTGAACTCCTCAATAACTTCTATGAAATCGATTTATTTGGAAATTTTTCTTTCTATTGAAAGCACGGCTAGGTTAACAAGTTGCTCTTGACCCATTTACATCGAAAATATTTTTAACTAGTTTGAGTTTCGAAAAACTCCTCTCGCATGATGCAACCGAGATGCAAATGGTCAAGAAGTATATCTTGATGAAATTATGTAGGTACTAAGCACATTTTTAAAATCTTGTTTAGGATTTGATCAGGGGAACGCGGAAGCATTTGGGGGCCCCCCAAGACCGGAGGCCCGGGGCGGGCCGCCCCTTCCGCCCCCCGGCTTATTGATGTCTTCAACCATAAATAATAATTGTTCGTTGTTTATTACCAGTGTAACAACCAATCAGTCCAAAATTATAGTATGATAATCTTTTTACTTCATTTTTAATTACTACCTATAATAATAAAGCGTCAATCTAAGAACGAGTTTATAACACGAGCAAATTACTATTAATTTTTGCAAATAAGGGCCATCCTTGTCCCCGTTTACCATAGATTATGGATAAATTGTCTGATTTATACATAGAATCATAGTAATTCAGTACTATTAACTCATGACTCATGATGCCTATTAAGTCTGCAGCCTCCAAGTCGTACTTACTTATTATAATTTCCTTTGAACTTTAGATTTTATATGACAGCATGTAATTAATGAAAAAAAAACCTTGGTGGTTCCTACTTGAAATTTTATTAATCGTTGTCGCCGGTTCGAGTCCCCGACGTTTCATCATCACCATTTTGTTTTATGCCTGTAACTGTCTACGCATGAACGTAAATCTCTCAATGGCCGAAGAGCCTTGTATGTAAGTTGCATACGAAACTAAAAGTGCAATTTGTAGCAGGAGATTGCTACCGGACAATGCCCATGTCCTTCTTGTGCCCACCTCATTTCTTTAGGAATATTCGCATAACTTCAACATAGCGTGTCCGCTCCATCGCTGAGGTCCATCTAAAACGTTCCATGTGAAGTAGGCGTAAAACGGCTTATGGCCGGTTATTCCTGTTAACAGTTTACGAACGACCCACATTAATTTATAGGCGGGAATTAATTACATTATGTCACTCGTAGATCTTTGACAGTCGTTACTGATAGTCAGAAGCCCGAAAGTCTTACCAAGGGGTATCGTGTTACCTAGTTATTGGTCTGTGGAGACTAGTGCTCATACACAGGAGTGACACGCTGTAACGGCAGAGGTAACTGTCAGCGCTTGTCGCCGACTGCAGCTGCCTCTGTTGTTGATGCGTGTCATATATGCATATGCACACAGCTGAATATCATCATTTTACCTGGAACCTATCTAAGGTTCCAGGCAAAATGATGATATTCAGCTGTATCTTTTAGACTTGGAGGCAACTCCTACATGGTTGGGCTGGGAAAAGGTTAGGCAGATGATGGATTATTTCAGGAAGTTCAGCTGGACTTTTAACAGCCGGTGATCAGTGCAGTGGCTAGGCGGATAAAAAAAATGGTAGTATCTATATCCATACTATATTATACAACATTATTTTTATTATACTGCAAACCTGAATATAGTTTGTTCAGAATAAGTAACTAAATAGATGCCAATAGTTTTTACACCATGTTATATTTAGTCCCAGAAATATTTAAAAATGGTGACAAGTTGGACACCGAGCGACAATAAGTACATTTCCGCAATCATATACGCACAACACAGGTCACAGCAGGTCGGCCGGAGTCGTGTGTTACGTGGTAACCAACTTTTTGTACGGACAATCAGGTAAGATAACAAGCTTATAACTTCGTGATTTTTATGATACAGTTTTGAAATTTTGTACATACATAGATTCTTTACATAAAAATACTAGACACGTGTTTCGGGTTTGCCATATACTAAAAATAATGTTGTATACTTGAAAGGGATCACTATGCGTTTGTATAAAATTTTAAAACATAATATAACATGGCATACTTTTGTTTATCCTAATTATATTCACGCATAACAGCTTACACACATTTTTTTTAAGCATAAATTCTCTAACCTTTTTTTTTTTCGCTGAGAAATGACATTACGCATCTCCGCTCGTCGGGGGACGGAACGGAGTATGTGGGACTCCCTGCCAGAGTGGCAGTATACCCACTAAAACTCAGCGGTGTTCCCTCATCGCCTTGATGGGGGGGTCATGGGAATCCGGCTCAGCCTTTGCGCACCCGTCGCCTGCTGGCTTCCACCTGGGAGGAGTCGGAGATGACTGTCATACTGACGTCTTCTTCGACCCCTCCTCCGCCTTCGGAGCGGCGCCGCGAGAGGGTCTTCCTCCCGCACGCGCTCCGCCGCCTCCTTCTGGGACATGACGTGTTCGCAGAAGGAGGCGACTGCCGCCCAGGACCCTTCATCCCCCAGCATGGCGTTGACCAGGCCGGGGAGCGAGAGGTCCGTTCCGATCGCCGCTGTGAGACTGCGGCGCGGCCCAGACCACGACGGGCACACCTCGAGAGTGTGCTGCGCCGTGTCCTCCGCCGCGCCACAGCCGTGACACGACGGCGTCTCCTCTCGTCCGATCCGGTGCAGGTACGATCCGAAACAACCGTGTCCGGACAGCACCTGCACCAGACGGAAGGAGAGGAACCCATGCGGCCGCTAGAGCCAGTCCCGCAGGACCGGCCCAATCGCGTCGAGGGAAAATTCTCTAACCTAACCTATTATGTCAACATAAACAGTATGCCAAAAACACTTATGGCAAAGTATTATTATACCAAAATAGTTATGCCAAAGTATATTAGGGAAAAAAATATGCGAAAAGAATCCCATGTGAAAGTAAGTAACTGTCTGTATCTTACGTTTCCATTACCCGGTGTAACCGCTGAACAGATTTTAAAGAAAGGTTTACAGAGGATGAACTCTGAGGAAGAAAACAGGCAGACCAAAAAGTAGTGTTCAGGCTTTGATTCCGGTAGAATTTGTAAAAGCCTTCAACTCGTTTAAGCCAACCTTCATAGGTATATACGGTATTTTTTAATTAGGTTAATTAGTTTACGGTTTACAAATAAAACACCAACACATATTTGTATGTGTCAAGGAAATCTTATTAGGTTAAGTAAATGCAATCATTAATAAATAAAAGCCAAATATTTGGGATTCTTATTTGTTCAAGTTACGAAATATTTTTTTCAATGGTTATGATGAGTAAGTACCAACCTTAATTGTAACACGCAAGCATTTTACTTGTGGTCTGGAAGTTTTGGGTCCTTGTACAGTCAACCGCACATGTAACAATTTGACATTAACAGTGTCTTTATGTCAGAGCAGTTACGGCCATTTTCGTAGCAAGTTCCAATGTTACCACTGAAGTGCGTACTGCTCAAGTGCGCACACAATACCGTCTATATTATAAACGCCTATTTCATTTATGTTTCCCAGCATAATTTGAAATAAGATTTAGATTAAAAGTCAATTTATTTGGGTCAACGATTCTTACAATGTGTATTCGCAAATTGAGATTACACAATATCTCTACCTTGAGTAAATTATGTATTGGCAATAAAACATGACGTGTCCTCTTGAGTAGATAATATAACAGAGACAAAGCTCTATAAATCTCCTTGCACTATACAACGTGTAACGTTAAATGCGCAAAACCTCAGATACCCCAACTGATTTTTAATTCAATTGAGCTATTTCAGAGAGAAAATTAGTAATTAAAAAATTGTAAAGGTTTTGTGTGCTGTTTTAGTTTTACTGGCCATTCTGATAGTTTCTAGCGTCTGCGACGACGCTTTACCGAGGGAGGAGTCGTCACCGGGCCGCTGCACCGCGCTGACATTGACTTGCTTGACCTATTAATAAATAGACACGGCAACGTTTTTAATGAAGATTTTTTGAAAAATGTGTCCTATATTAAAAAGTGGTTCAATTAATTCTGCTCGTTATTCTGATCAAACTATTTTCAGGTTTTGCGCATTGAAGGTTACACGTTGTATACAATATCTATCGCAACTATTTCCACTAGGTACTAAATTAATCGGCTCATTACAACAAAAAAAAAATACCAGAAATTATTTTGATTTTTGGTCACTTAGGCGTCGAATTACTCGTCCGCATCGCTGTCATCCGGAAACATGCCCAAAAGACTGGCAGCTTTACCAGGTTGAATGGCAATTCTGCCTAATTCTTTGGACTTACGATTTGTACCTTGTCCATGTGAATGGCACGATAAGACGCGAGGCCCCGTGACCCGTTTCCACCAAAGCGAATGACGGAGGGGTGGAGAGAGGAGATGTGTATTATTATAGTAAATAACAAAAATTATTTTGTTATTTGCCTTTCTATTCTCCGGTTAGCTTCATTCGGTAAAGCTAAGAAAGGAGAGGACATTTTTGTTTAAAATAAAGAAAACCTAAATTTATTTGACCCAGGCATACAAAGAAGCAAGGGATTGCAGCGATCAAAGCGGGGAAATGCACTATCACGGAAGCAGGTGGTGGTGGTGCGCAGCGGAAACGAGAAGAGATGTCTGCTCCGCTTTAACCAACACACATCTTCGTTCAGCTTAGGTGGACACAGCTTAGCTGCCAAGCGTCTCTTGTACTCCACCTATGCTTTGGTGGATACCGGGCCAGTGTACTTGTGTGCGTGACTACATGGCTTATAGATGAAGCTTTCACGTAAGTCACACGTCAAACACACCCATACAAACACAAACCACACACACGTCACACACACATACACTACCATAGATATTCGTGCGCACCACACACGATATACCTGAAATCACCTCTCTAGTCTCACACTGGAATTCATACCCCGAGCCCCAAGATACAGACTAACTGTCTAGTTTGGGGTTCACTGGCAAATAATATCATAATAATAAAATTTTAATGTACTCAAGTCGTGTCAACTTGCTGTTACACTGTGAACCTATCTCGAGAACATAGAATACAGTAATGTTAGGTGCAACATACGGGATAGATAGATACATGGTATAAACAAAATGAACTGTCTGGAGAAAAATGATCGGTAGAGGAGAAAACGATTCCAGCATATCAGCGCTGGGATGTTACGGCCAACTTCTAAGTACATACAGATTCTGTGGTACAAGCGGCTGGTGGAAAACCCTCTCACCACAAGACAGGACTGATGATTAGGTATGTATGCTACTATACCAACGTCATAATAATCAAGTTCTGTCTCTGTTGGAAAATCTCCTCTGGTGTCATGAAAGCGGTGTGATCGTGTAGAGTAATTTGATCTTCGAGGTCGTTCCGTGCATTGCGGATTTATTTGCATGCTTATATGGGTTTCTAACTGTAAGGTGCATCTACCAAGCGTTGATGATAATGTAGTTTAAAAGAGATTGACTGATTGTTTGTCGAGTTTAAACTTATAGGGAGCTACTTGGCTAGGGAATAATCAAAACCTCGAAAAAATAAGTGAGTAATATCTTTGTACAAGACTTAGGTACACTTTATGGCCGTCCATTGCACATCATATTATTTTATATTTATTATTATATTATTGTATAGTTATAATAGGCGAACGTCTGCAAAGGAGATTGTATTCCCTTTATTCCTTGTACAGGCACGTTGCCTGTTAACAATGTCAATGTCAAATAATAAATTAAATTAGACAGAGTCAAGAAACTGACAGTTAACAGATAGGCCCACGAGTTTCACATTAAAATAACTGGTGGGCCACATATGCACATAAGTTTGTGGCAAATACATTTTATAGAAATCTACAATCAATTTACTGGTAAATTTTCAAAAACCTCGATATTACTAGAAATGGCAGCCAGGTTTGTCAGGCAGGCCCTTGACGCAACACTATGTAAGTTTGTATAATATACAAAATGTTATAATAAAGAAACTGTTGCAAAACAAAAGTGGGTTATGCAATATCAAGTGCAACATATAGTTATAATATATTATGTCTTGTGTTTACTTAAATATGTAAAGTAGTTTAACATCTGATAGTGAAAACATTAAAAATAAGTCCGCATTCGTTTTGTTTGCAGTTTCTCTGGATAAAATACAACCTTTTGTTAAAAAAGTTTGGTGTTCAGCTAAGGCTCGTGTTATGCAGACTAAGGCAAAACCACTTGTGGACAATAAATTTATAGATATTATAGAAAACAATGTAGAGAAAATAGTGGGAAAGTTGACATACAAAGCACAAGAAATTCGCGACCGACAGCTATTTGGTGAAATCAAATATCTTGAGAAAGAGTTAGAAAACGCTAAAAAAAAATTAGAAGAAAAAAAATGATTTGAATGCTACTTTACAGGTATACAAATAGTTTTACAAATAGGTTAACAAAACTAAATGGTGTAATGTGATAATTTATTGGATACCTATTATACGTACATTTTAGGTGCCGTGAAATCCGCGCAGAGTTTTGGAGCTACTTCATGGAAGTATATGAAAGTGGAAGTTGTACCGCCACTGACAGTGAACTTCTTTAAAGGACCAAGTGGCAAGAAAATGGAAAACTTTGTTGGAAAAATTACAAACAGGTTTATTCAAGGTATAGCTGGCAAAATAAAAGAAATAGATGATGAAGCGGAAAGAGCAAGGCTCGAAATCTTAGCTGCATTAAAGGCACATGAAAATAAACTAAAGGCTGAAGCGAAAGCAAAAGAAGCGGAGCGTATTAAAGAGATAGCAAGGCAGGCAGCTGAAGCTGTTAAAAAAGCTAACGCTTTAGCTGAACAAAAGCAAGCTGAGCTGGCAGCTAAACAACCAAAAGAAGATCCAAAAGCCAATGCTAAGACTAATCCGAAAGGTAAACGCAAAGTAAAAACAAAAAGAGAGATGCCAGGGCAAAGAAGTACCCGCCAAAAATAGCTAAATGAACTAGATGTCAGGCAAAAATAAAAAAAAGAAATTAAAAAAACAATTGACTGTGAGCTTGACTGCCTCGATGGTCTAGTGGGTGCAAGCGCCATTAATGAGCATGGGGTCCTAAGTGTGGACAAGGTCAGGCAGTGCTATTGGTTTTCTCGGAGTTTTGATTTGTGTTGATTGCTGGCAATGTACCTACTAAACTACACAGTGACCAAATTACAACAATCCAAAAAAAAAAAAATTTACTATTACCTTCATCTCTATACCTAACCATTATCCAGTCGGCGCCCTAATTGCGTAACACACTATTACTCTCAATTTGAATCATTTTGAAGCATATTGCTAATCCATTACTCCGTATGATGGAAAAATGTGTCTGCTCAACAACGTAAATAACGCAATGAATGTTGTTGAACTGTCAAAATGAAACCCATTGCCACTGATAGTGCGTTACGCAATTACCCTGCTGTTCTCTAAATGATTCTCATGTATGACTCCATACAAAATATTAATGAATGACGGGAATATGGGACTCTCGGCTTGGTGGTGGATCTTTTACATGTAACATGATTAATTTTAAGTTTCTTTTATACTTCCTTTATGCATCTTAGTTATTATCTTGATTAGTTATTATTATGATGTGAATATAACGTTTTCACAACACAATTTTATTTTCATTTTTATAGTCGACCTTGTAATTGATTGAATTAATTTTTGATATTTTTAGCTCATCGCTCGAGGTAATTTACGCAACTACCCCGCTGATCTAAAATTGCGTGGTAATTGCGTAACACACGAACAGTAGGAATGGCTTTCATTTTGACAGCTCAACAACATTCATTGCGTTATTTACGTTGTTGAGCACACAAATTTTGGAACTTATGAGGCAATGGATTAGCAATATCCTTCAAAATGATTCAGATTCTCATTGATAGTGAGTTACGCAATTAGGATACAGAACCAATCTACAATGCAAAATGTATAAGGTATTTTTATTACCGTCTGAAATCTAACTTTAATAACAACAAACAGAGCTTGTCGTTTTGTGACGTGTATGTAGGTAACATTCAACCTTAGGGTGATAAAGAACTTACGAGGTCGACTACTGGTCGGTTGTACGGCTACTCTGGAAACTGTTTGGCTTTCACACAAACCTGAGGGGCAATTCCCGTATTTTTAAGAACGTTCGCAATATTTTAATATCTATCTATCAAAAAAACTAATTTAGGCGGATTACACACTACAACGCGCCACGCAACAGGCCGCGGGAAACGGAGCCAAATGCCCCAACACGATAAAAAAGACAGCACGGATGCGCGGGCGCACACGAAAGACGCCAGCGACTGGTATGTTTTTTGACGTTTTTTTATTGGAATGGCACCTCACAGTTTAACCTATGTGGTTGTCGTCTGCTTAACCGGGCATGAAACCATTTTTTTTTAAATTAACTTCTCGCAGTTCTACCTATGAGGTTGTCGTTTGCTTAACCGGACTTGCCTGTGGATGCCTCAATAAACGAAGGCCTCCAGCCAGGGCTTAGAAAACTTTGAAACTAACAAGGAAGGTATCCCGACGTGTCACCTCCGATTTTTTTGTGGCTGATAGATGCATAGATAGATGTTATTCTCCATCAAATTTTAATTTTTGTTTGTACAAACCTACTTACAGAAATCATTTATCATTTATCTCCATGAAATTTTAAGAGACACGTATTTTTTTTTTCCAACGCGCCTTTTTCGTGGGTGAAATAGCCCCCTAAACAAACAACAACATTACCACCTTTCGGGGCAGTTTTAGGGTTTTACATACTTCTAGTTAATATTTTTCAAAAAGACCAAAAAACAAATGGATATATTAATATACAGTTATTATCACAAAAGAGTGGCGTGAATATCTTAGAAAATGAAACTTAAAAAAATAAAATGTAAGTGTGAAATGAAACTAATTTAAGTGAGCAAGGATGCATTTTATTCAATACACAGTCCAGTTGCCATTATTGTCAAGTATAGCCTGACATTGATGAGGCATGCTTGCTACAAGATTTTCCGCGTATGATTTAGGAAGGGATCGCCATATTGTTTTTATTCGCCGTGACAATTTTTTCAACGTGAATAGACGCGTTCCCTGAAGCCTATGCTTTATAAACGCCCACACGTTTTCGATTGGGTTAGCGTCGGGAGATTGAGACGGCTATGGTAAACGCCGGATGCCATTTTCAGTTTTCCAAGCTTTACAGAAGCGACTACAGTGCTTAGGATCATTATCTTCCTGTAATATCCAGGAATGATTATTTCGACCAAACCGCATGCGAGCAGATGGTAACAAGCATTTTTGATAGATTTCAGTCATGCGTTGTGCTGTTAACGTATTCGTAAATAGGTATAGAATACCAAAACCTCGAGCGTTGAAACAACCCCAAACATGGAGCTTCATGGGGTGCTTTAAGGAGCGTTGGAGCACAGGACTACCTCTCTTGGACCATGCTTTTCTTCGCGGGGCCCAGCCTCAAAATGATGCCTCGTCTGTGAAGACGACGTCACTCCAATCTCGGTCTAGATTTTATTCCGCCCATTCCCGTCGCTTTTTAGTATGCTTTTCGCTAAGCAAAGGTTTCATGCGTGTACTGCGCCATGCAACACCGTGCTCCAGTAGGCGTCGTCTGATCGTCATAAGGCTAATGACAATATTTTTTTGCGCTAGTTTTCTTCGGCCCTCTTCCAAGGTTAAGTCCGGATTTCCTTCGAACAAACGAATGATAGACTTGTCTTGACGTTTTGTGGTTGTGCGAATTAAACCTCTGTTTGGCAAGTCATCGACGGTTTTTGATTCAGCATAACGCCTTGTCCATTTTTGTACGAACTGCCGTGACTTTCCATGTATGTTGCCGCTGTGGTGATGGTCATTTTCGGGCCTCTAGGGTGTCTACAAAGAAATACCGCTTCGAATCGCGATGCGTACGCTGCACTCATTTTCGAAATCAAACGCACAGTACAACAACTCGCGGAATACAGGCATACTAAGTATATTGCATTCGAGAGTGCACTCACACCTATATCTATAATACCCTAACTACGCATTATCTTCAACCACGTGACAGTTATAAGCGCCACGCCCTTGTGTTAATGGCTGTATATATTAATATCCATTTGGTCTTTTGGAAAAATACTAACTAGAAATATGTAAAACCCTCAAACTGCCCCGAAAGGGTGTAATGTTTAGGGGGCTATTTCACCCCCAAAAAAGGCGCGTTGGCAAAAAACAACAAAAATACGTGTCTCTTAAAATTTGATGGAGAATAACATAATCGCTCATCCAATAGAACAACGACGTAATTACGAAAATGTTTTCTTGAGTTTTCTTGAGTTTTCTCATGAAATTATTACAAATTATTATTGATATTAAAGTAACATACATAAAAATATTAAATATTTTAGCATAATCATTGGAAATATATCATATTTTCAATTTCAAACTTTTAAAACGTTCTCCTGAAAAATAGCTAAAACGTAATTACGTCATTGTTCTATTGGATGAGCGATATATCAGCCACAAAAAATCGGAGGTGACACGTCGGGATACCTTCCTTGTAAGTTACTTATACCGACAGGAAAGAACGTTCATCTGCTCCTTTCGTTTGATTTCTCGATGATTCGGTCGGCGAGTGAAAGATGGCCGAGTGGCGAATTCAAACATCGTTGGATCGGTTCAGTAATGAAATTATTTTCATTTTTAACCCCCGAAATAAACAGAGGAGTGTTATAAGTTTAAAATTTGTATCTGTGTGTCTGTCGTAGCATCATAGCTCCTAAACGGCTGAACCGATTTGATTTTTTTTTTATTTTGTTTGAAAAGTGATTTGGTGTTTTTAGCTATGATTCAAAAAATCGGTTCAGCCGTTTGAAGATTATCAGCTCTTTTCTATTTGATGAATTGATGTGAGCATCTTCCATAGGTCTGACTGAGTCGTTTGGCATTTCGTTACTTCAATGATATTAGAAGAACATAGTAACCTTGAACAGCTGCTGCAGCATCATCTGGAATTTGCTGGATACCCAACTCCCTTAACTTACAGCAGAGGTATCGTGTTTGGGCTCCTTGGAATTGTCTCATTGAATAGATTATAGATGGTTGATGATAGGCGTTTTAATAAAGAGCAATAACTACTATGGCGGTTCCTTTCAAATCGCTGTGTGAAAAAAGTTAAGGCGATGTTCCGTAGGACTTACCTGGGTCATAGTCATAGATAACGTTCTCGCGTCGCGGCACGCCTAATGAAAACGCCAAACAGACGAGGTATATATCCAGCAATAATAAATATAAGCTATTGTAAAAAAGATAGCTGCTGTTAACTTCCAATTTTCATTAGCCTTCCCCCGACGCGAGGACGCTTGAATATTTCCTTATATTAATCTTGGACGGCCAATATTTGTTATTTTTTTTTTAGTTTTTAGAGGTTTTTCTTTGATTCGCGGACTTTGATTTTGTTTGTGTTCAGGCCTGTTCAGACAAGATATAAGATGACCATTGAAGAGCAAAAATGAACAAGTGAAGCGAATGATTGACAAAGAGTTCCAATTATATACTTAATTAATAATGACAGTAAAAAAAGCACAAAAAAAATGTATTTTGACAGTTTCCGAATAACGAAATTCACACATTAACAACAACTTAAAGATATAATAAAAATAGGCGTGAATAAGCCAGAATAATTTAGCCTTTAGTTATAGCCAAATAAAACTCAAAATGTCTACAAGCGTGAGTGTAGTAAAATTGGCGAATATCTTCCGTAAGTATTTTTATTTCCGCGGTGCAGTGCAGTGCAAATTTGTATTCTTATAAACTACTAGCAGCGCCCCGCAATTTCAACCGCATAAGTATCCATCCCGTAGGAATATGGGGATAAAAATTATATGTGTTATTCTGATGTATAAGCTATGTTATTGTAAAGTTTCATCAAAATTCGTTTTGTAGTTTTTGTGTGAAAGAGTAACAAATCCATCCATCCCTCCATCTATCCTCACAAACTTTCGCGTTTATAATTAAATAAAAAATAAATAAAATCGTTTATTTATATAAAGCTATGCCCTATCAATCACAACCTGAATCATTTTGAAGGCTATGGCTAATCCATTGCTTCAAATGTTCAAAAAGTTTATCTGATCAACAACGTAAATAACGCATTGAATGTTGCTGAACTGTCAAAATGAAAGCCATTCCTACTGTCAGTGTGCTACGCAATTACCCGGCTGGATACAGCACCCTAATTGCGTAACACACTATTACTCTCAATTTGAATCATTTTGAAGCATATTGCTAATCCATTGCTCCATATGTTGAAAAAATGTGTCTGCTCAACAACGTAAATAAAGCAATGAATGTTGTTGAACTGTCACAATGAAACCCATTGCTACTGATAGTGTGTTACGCAATTACCCTGCAGAATAGTGTAAGTTGGTTGGCAACAGATTCCACAGCAACACAAAATCATGTTGGTGCAGCACTATTGTGGAACTTCTGTGACTATGAAGGATTAATGAAATAGATAATGTTTTTATAGAAGTCAATGTTATTCTAAATTTGTATCTATCCACAGGTGGCAGATGGACGATGATGGTGCATGAATTGACTGAAATATACAAACCGACTATTACTAGGAACAAAGAAAAACTGGTGGACGTGATGAGAGGTTAATTTAACCCTTAAATGCATAATGTTGCCATATGGCAACAATGCACTTCATTTATTTTTTTTAAGAATGTGATAGCTGTGAGTTTCTGAGCGCACCTCTTTTTGTCAAAACAATATATTTACTCTATGAATATTAATATTATTATATAATTATAATATATATATATATATATATATTTTATAGATACCCATACAATAGCATTTTTTTGCAATACGATATAATAAATCATGCATTTAAGGGTTAATTGTTCAGAAAGGATCGATGTCCCATCAAGCATCCTCAATGAGGCCACCCAGCCTAAAGCTCCCAACTGATTTAAAAAAAACGAGCTGGCTGTGGTCAGCTGTTCGTATGCCACTTTGCCCAGTGGTTCCAAAAATTCAAAGACAGGTGTCATCCACTGGCTTGCCTAGGAGGCCTGTGTCTCAGCGGTAGGAACGTTGTAAGCTGATTAGGTTGTATGTTATGCGAGTCATAAGACCACGACCAGACGGGATCATTTTCTTGTTTTCATAATTTTCAATGTTTAGATTTTTTCATAGTCGGTTTTCGATTTTATTCACCATTATTCGTCAAAATTATTAGGTAACGAGGTAGTTATCAGCCAGAATAAATTCTTAACAGGACCTCCTCATCACTATCGTACAGTCGCCAGCACATCAAGTTAAGTACTACAATCTGTCAAAGTTCTTTAATAGATTTTCAACTTTATCGCCAAAGTGTAATGGTCCAAAGTTGATTGGGAAAATTTGACAGTTTCGGGTAGCTTGATGTGCTGGCATCTGTACATCCCTGCTACATTTTCATAAATAATTTATTTTCTTCTAAACGTCATCACAATAAACTTATAGAAGTTTATTGTAATGACGTTTATGTTCTTCTATGTTGGTTTAGAAAGAGTAGAGACCGCGGCCAAGTCCAGGCTTGCAAAGCAAATGAAAGTTCTTAAAGGATTTTACACCGTAGAGATGGCGCCACCAGGCGCGTCTGAAATGAAGGTAAGTACAAATTTTTATCTCATCAAGTAAAGCCGGCTCATAAGTTCAATTCCAACGACGGAGTTACGGTCAAAAATATAATTGTCATGACAGAAGTTTCCAGAACACCATCACGCCTGTACATATGTATAGTTTGCGGTAGGGGTAGGTAGAAGAATAGTCCCCTAAGACCCTAAGGTGTAGTAGGTAGAGCTAGGTATAGCTCCTCGGTACACCCACATAACGACAGTTTCACTTATGTTTAAGTACCATGTAATAGAATAGACGAATAAATCCAGACTCAGCTGTTACTGGGATATTTCATAACACTTGCCCAACCTGAGAAGCGAACTCGGCAGGGTAATTGCGTAACACACTATCAGTAGCAATGTGTTTCATTTTGACAGTTCAACAACATTCATTGCGTTATTTACGTTGTTGAGCTGACACATTTTTCGAACATATGGAGCAATGGATTATTAATATGCTTCAAAATGATTCAAATTGAGAGTAATTGTGTGTTGCGCAATTAGGGTGCAGGACGTCACGTTCAGTAATAGTAGACTAACAAGGCTATTAGTCTACTATTACTGAACGTGACGTCTCGCCTCGTGTTCCGAACCACCGTAAAGTTAAGCGGGCCCTTAATTGTCACCTGAATTGTGAGGTATATAGGCAAGCAGGGGCAATTTCGTAGATTAGCCCTGCGGCAGGGCAGCAGGGGTGCGAGACC
Organism: Eremobia ochroleuca; assembly: GCA_949629135.1. NCBI lineage: Eukaryota > Metazoa > Arthropoda > Insecta > Lepidoptera > Noctuidae > Eremobia > Eremobia ochroleuca. Next base: position 15,344,490 of record OX451387.1, read on the forward strand.
ATCCCTGGTCCCTAGATCATCCCCCCCCCCCCCCCCCCCCTACCTTGGTTCATTAATACTTATGGCATTCCGCATTAATGTATCTTTTTTTTTTTTCTATAAATGGTGTCACCTATGCAAGGAGCTCATCAAAAGAAGCCAAATCCATTCGTAAAAAGTTTTTAAGGTTACCTGTTTCCAATACTTTCATAATATTCATGTAACACCACATAAAGAGCCAGGGCTATATCGATCTTTTGATTTTTCGATAACACTGGTGCCATTCTCAACGGCTGTGTTTAGCACAACTTATACCCGAACACTGAACGGCAGACATGTGTGTAGAGACAATTCCGATATTGCTGCGACCGCCGCCGTGCCCTTGCGGCAGGTGTGTGAGTAGCTCGCTTTAGAATCGGGCTGTAATTGGCTTAATAATTTATAACAAGTATAAATAGGAGGTTGTAAGTAATACAATGTTGGGAAGCAGCCAGTTCATTTTGGTAAATGATAAATGATTTATTTTCTGTAAGTAGGTTTGTACATACAAACACTTTTACATGTCAATCATATTTTTTAAAACTAGATGAGGTCGGGGTTTCCTATCTGACTACTCTGAGAAGAAAGGCCGAAACAAACTCACAGGTCACAGTCTCTTTTAAAGTCCAGACATAATCTTGGTCAGATCATGTGAAGACCATGTATGTAGATTGGTGTCTGAAATCGTCTTTTGAGTAAAGAACCAACACTGATTGAGCGGACCTGTCCAGTCAGTGCACACATTTTTTGTCAAAAATCGTGTAGCTCAACTCAAAACTTGAGGAGCCTTACGAGTCGACGAACAATACCAATGAAAGGACATTTGGGTAGGCCGCATACATTACTCAAACTGCCAGATCATGATTAAAACTAACTAAGAAGGAAAACAGAAAAAAGAAATGACCCACATACTTGTACTTTCCAGTCCAACGTTAGTCTCTTTATGGGACTTTGGCTCAGCTCTCAGCAAAATACCAGCTTCCTACACTTGATTCGATTAAACGTAGAGCAAAATGACTGAGACTGGTGGCCAAACTTAAAGACAATATTCCACGTGGGTACACACACAACTAAGTATTTATTTGTTGCTTGTATTTATAGCCAAATTAAGTGAATATCTCGAATATCTAAACAGCTTTTGCGAAAAACATGCACTCAACGAACATTGTCACCTCTTTTTTCGTGGTATCAAAGTGCGTCATATCCCCCGGGAAGGAACAAAGGAACATTAACAGACCTATAACGACCGAATGGTACTGAATGGCATGTAGTCATATTCCGGCCGTAATCTACCGATCATTACAATAAGGTTCTTATATTATGCCATTACCACACAAACCAAGTACGGTATGTACACAAGTATTTTGGTGCTACTAAAAATAATATGGATGTGTGAGAGTCCGAAATAAATTATTTATGTATATACATATATACAACATTATTTTTAGTATATTGCAAACCTGAATATAGTTTGTTCAGAATAAGTAACCGAATCGATTCCAATAATTTTTATACCATGTTATATTTTATCCCAAGAATGTTTAAAAAGGTAACAAGTTGGTCACCGAGCGACATTATGTACATATCCGCAATCATATGCGCACAACACAGGTCACAGCCGGTCGACCGGAGGCGCGTGTTAACTGGTAACCAACTTTTTGTACGGACAATCAGGTAAAATAACAAGCTTATTACCTTTGTGATTTTTCATAATGATACAGTTTTGAAATGTTGTACATAGATTCTTTACATAAAAAGACTAGACACGTGTTTCGGGTTTCGCATATACTAAAAATAATGTTGTATATACATAAATCATTATCATACAGCTATCTACATATATCTGGAGGGGCTTGTGGCTAAGTAATAACAGCTACACGGGTCGATCGATCAGGTTAAGCTACGCTTGCCGTGGTTGTTCCGTGGATGGGTGACCGTCTTCACATACTAAGATCCCTCCGTGCCCCGGAAAGCACGTTAAGTCGTTGGTCCCGGCTGACATTCGGGGATCTTTGACAGTCGTTAGGGGTCGTCAATAGCCCGAAAGTCTGACAACCAGTCTTACCAATTGGTATCGTATTACCCAGTAACTGGGTTGTGGAGGTCAGATAGGCAGTTGCTCCTTGTAAAATACTGATATTCAGCTGCATCCGGCTAGACTGGAAGCTGATCCCAACATAGTTGGGAAAAGGCTAGGCAGAATATGACAGCTATCTGTACCTACCACATCGCGCGATGCACCAATTTTTTTTTGTTCAATCCGCCTCAGAGTTGTTGGATTGTATTTTTAAGCAGAGGGAAACGGAGGAAGCTTCTATTCTTCTCGGGTAGCATGGGATAGAGAAATCCAACTGTCATCATCACCAACCTACAGCAGTCCACTGCTGGACATAGGCATTTCCTGTTGCACGCCATTCAACTCTATTTTCGGCAACTCTCATCCACCTGCTGGCTGGTAAGCCATCCTGCGATGATCGTCGCTCTACCTAGCCTGAGCCGCTCTTCCTACCTTACGTTTGCTGATTCCCGGTCTCCACCCAAGATCACGTCTACCTCCAACGGTCATCGGCTCTACGGCTAATATGGCCAGCCCATTGCCACTTCAGCTTGCTTGTAAATCCAATCCTACCCTGATCCAATCATCCAACCCCCAAATTCAAGTAGCCTGTTAATGATTGGTGATGGACAGTGGCGTAACGATAGGGTGGCAGGAGGGGCCAAATGCCACGGGCCTCCAACCGGAGGGGGCCCCCGGCCTGAGAGGGCCATGAGCACAGAAGGATCTTAACGTAAATATAGAAATGCAATCTTTTTTCGACCACTGGACCATCGAAGCATTTAGGTGTTAAATTACGAAATCTACCCAGACGAAGTCGCGGGTGAAGTGACAGTAAAAAAAACTATAACGTTGGTTGAGCTTCTTTACATTGAGGGAGGGTCCTATCCCATCAATTTGCCACGGGCCTCAACGGGTACAGTTACGCCACTGGTGATGGAGGTTTGAGGTGGTGTTTGCTTTCCAACCAACTTGTACGGGAATGGAGTTACGGGTACTGTTAACTGTTTGACGGACCTACGGCTATTAAAATATGGAAACAGATATTACTTAGGTATTAAATAGGCTGCATCATTGGTCAACGCGGAAACTGAACTAACCTGCGGGTTCAATTCCCCGGCCGGGCGAGTTATTGGCGTTTTCCATTAGGAATTTCTCTTAACAAACCGGAGTCTGGTTTCTGGCAATAGACACCCTATTACATGGTATAAACAAAACTGACGAAACGTAGGCCCTGTATAGTGTTCACCTCTGTATCTTAGAATACAGGTGTGATTTTAAATTATTTCGACATTACAAATTGATCAATATTTGTGTAGGGATATCTTTCTATAGTTTTCAAGTCAATCAATCAACTCAGCCTATCGCAGTCCACTGCTGGACATAGGCCTCCCACAACACCCTGTCCTCCGCCTTCCGCATCCAGTCTACCCCAGCGACCTTCTTTAGGTCGTCCGTCCATCTAGCTGGGGGGCGTCCCACACTACGCTTGCCGATACGCGGTCTCCACTCCAGGTCTCGTCTGCTCCACCGGCCATCAGCCCTTCGACAGACATGGCCAGCCCACTGCAACTGCCAGTTTTCAAGTAGAAATAATTAATAAAAGCAGGACTCTAAACAGTTAATAATTTCAAACCAGTTTCGACCGTTAACCCCAAACCGGAATTAGTTTATTTATTCTAGTTTATATTTATTTACGCTAGTTTTAACAGGTTTATGTACAAATCTGTACTTTTACGAAATTGGGTTATTGGTACCAATTAACAGGTTAAGTTAAGACTTTTGGAAGAACATCCCTCGAATATCGAGTCCCTCCATCGTCATAGTGTGCAGTTGTTCTAATTCAGGTGTCTACGTGATACACATGACGAGACCTCAAGCAGAATATACATTTCCAGTTTTAGCTGACTTAGATACTGGAAATGTTCAGCTTGATGTGTCGTCGTGTGTACCTGTAACTACCTAAATTATATATTTTATCCGCAGAAACTTTTAACTGACATGGCCTTGGCTAAGGAATTCTTTAAAAACAAATGCTACCTTTACATAACGGTGAAGCAAGCCTGGCTTCTCTTCCTGGTCGGGTTGGAAATAGTCTTATGGTTCTTCCTCGGAGAAACTATTGGAAAGGGTCATTTAGTTGGCTACGCAGTATAATATTATAATATAATATTACCATTGAGGTTCAATAAAATAGTATAAAATAAATTGTGTTTTATTGCAATACACACTAATATTTTAACAAAATTACGAAAAACGAAAATGTTATCAGCCTGCGCGTTCATTGCGTAATACACTATCAGTAGCAATGGGTTTCATTTTGACAGTTCAACAACGTTCATTGCGTTATTTACGTTGTTGAGCAGACACATTCTTCCAACATATAGAGCAATGGATTAGCAATATGCTTCAAAATTATTCAAATTGTGAGTAATAGTGTGTTACGCAATTAGGGTGCTAGTTAATTTAGGAACACTTACATCTTCATCACATGTGACTGTTCCTAAATAAAATTGTAATTCTTGTTTCTGCCCTAGGGAAAGTTGTGTGAGTTTATGTATGTATTTTTTCTCATCAAAAATTCTTGTGTAACTTGTACCTATATTTTATTCTGTGAAATTTGGTCACAGTTTTTTAATGGTAAAAATTACAGTCTACAAGAAAAAGAGGTTCTTTGTGAAATAAGATATAAATATAATTTTTAACTATCTAAAGACTTGAACTTTTATCATTCTGCTTAGTAGGTATCTATACTATGCTATCAAAGTAGGTAGGTAGATACTGTGCAAACTGTATTACCTACTATCAATCAGCTTTCGCAATAGTAAAAGAAAAACTTATTTTTTTGGTAGATATTCTATTGAAAGTCCATACTACGCTAGGCAAGGTCAAGGTCAACTGTCATACCCATAGAAATGCGTGATTTGAGTAAATCTACACTAATATTATAAAGAGGAAAGATTTGATTGTTTGTTTGTATTGGCTCCGAAACTGCTGGACCGATTTGAAAAATTGTTTTACCATTAGAAGCCGACATTATCCCTGATGAACATAGGCTACTTTTTATGTCCGTAAGGATTGAGGAGCCACATCAGATTTTTAAAATCTGATCTCACCATTATTTAGCAGCAATGTAGCTTATTTTGCAGGACGAAGTTTAGATTTAGCAGCAAAATATATCACTAGTTATTTTAATGCAAAAGTGGCTCCTCAATCTAAACGTCTGAATTGAGGAGCCACCTGGAACTCGTAAAGTAATAGATGAATATTTATGAAAATGTTGTATCATTTAGTAGCAATTTTGCATATTACCGTCTAAAAATTTAGCTTCTGTAGCGCTAAAATGAAAGAAAATACAATACTTTTAATATGGCTCCTCAATCTAAACTCAAGAGGTGAATTTCTATTGGATGTGAGCGATCAATTAATATATTCGACATATTGATCATTTAGCAGGTGTTGTGTTTGTTTTTGCAGTATAGAAGTAAAATAGTAAAACAGAGTAAATTTTGTATATGAACGCATTTTCTTTGGCTCCTCAATCCTGACGTTCTAATTATATATGTTTGACTGTAGCCACCTGAGATCTCAACGGAATCTAAAGCCAGAGATACTAACATTTAGCAGAAATGTCTGCTAAATATATCTGCACAGTTCAGCAATGTATATATTTTGGATTCTGAAAAAACAATATTTAACTATTTTCTTGTAAATTCAGTGTGTAGGGTGACCATATTATACTCGTATTAATGAAACCAGGATAAGTAATTTATTAAATTTATATTTTCATAACAGATTATATCCATCGTACCTACGATTTGGTTATTTAGCAATCAATTTCGCTATAAGTTATAGAATGAATGAATATTGGCTGATTAGTACTTATACGAATTTTAGAATCGTAATCATCGTAACAGAACATCTCATCTTTCAGTGTAAGATAGTGACATTTGTAGTGGCCCGTGCCAGTTTCGTTAATTGCAGGAATAAATTCTATAGCACCCACTAACTGATATGATTTATTCGAAAACATTACAAATTCTGGTATTTCTCTCACTCTAAACTTTTCACAACCATTCAGTTCATATGAAACTGTGTTTGATAGAGTATATTTACACACAGTTTGGTTGTTACAAAACGTACAGTCGGTTTTTTCATCAGCGATTAAAGTTGCATCTTCTAAACCTTCGATGCCAAAAACAGAAATTATGTTCAAATTCAAAGGCAAAAATGCGATCTGCCTGGATACTGGGATAAAATGGCACGAATCATTAGTACATTTTTTTGTAAAAATGGCACTAAAGCAATACTTCAAGGCTACGTGTTCAAAAATGTAAGACACGTTACAAGCAAATTCACAGTGGCTACTATTTACTGTAGTATCAAAATACAGCACGCCAATTTGGGTTCTCATTTTGTGTATATCACCGTCAGTAGAAGCAGAATCTGATAGAAGTTTAATATATTGTGAGATTAAATCTTCTGAGTATGTGTTTAATATTTCTTGAAAACGTCTGCTTTGATTAAAAGTCATGCTCAACAAATAAATGACCGAATCAAAGCAACATGTGTTTCTCAAATCTACTTTAATAGAATTTTCACCTATGGATACAGCATCGCATAGGTTGCCATTTTTTACAAATTTTACTTTTATTTTTGTTAATGAATCAGTATCGGCTTCACCCCTCCAATTCTCAATAAAAGAAGGTCGATCAGAAAAAATTGATTCGGCATCAAATGACCGATTAATCTTCTTAACTCTCACAGACTTTGTTAATTTTCTTTTTTTCACTTGCGTTTGAGATGTGTTTACTCCTTTTTGAGATTTTTCCATCTGGGTTTGAGATTTTTTGAATGAAAACTTTCTTTTTCGAGAGCGTTTAGTTTCTTTATTCTGTAAGTCACTAATAAGATCATTTTTCGCCAGTGCGATTTCCCCGTCTAAATATTGGGAATGTATTTTTATAAATTCATCAATTCGATACTTTTGTAACTTTGTTTTAAAGAGCAATTTTTTCAAAGTTTTGAAGTAGCTCTCAATTCCAGATGATGATGGAACAGTATTATCAGCTTTAAAAAAAGAACACAATAAATTTGACCATAATGGAAGTTTTCCAAGAATCCTCCTAAATTCTGACATAAATGTTGGTAAAAAATATAAATTTTTATTATTTTTATGAATTTTCATTAATTGTTTTTGAAATGGGGCTACTTTATCATCCAACCAAATAAAAAAATCAATGTTTGCGGTGTGATGTTCTTCAGTTCCGAAAACTTCGTCGTCGTTCCGTTTGTCATCATCCACAAAGCTGAATTCTGCCGTATGATCTAATTCAATATTTTTCATTCGTAAGGCAAGTCGGTTTAAGGCACCTTGACAATTGGAACTTGCAGGACTTGAATCATCATCGTAGTGACTAAGACAAGTCTGAATCATATCACCGATGACTTCTTTCGCAGTTTCAAAATTTTCACACTCTTTTAAGAACAAAATGCAGCGAATATAAAAATATTTTATGTCTGGTTCTACATCATTAAAACATTTTAAGTTGTGCAAAGTTTTTACAAAATGACTTGTGTCAAGTCTGATAAAAGTAGAGGGCTTTTGTTCTTGAAGGATTGAACTCTGTTCTTCTAAAATTGAAAACATGTTTTTTATGTATTCTTTTGTACTACTGAATTCTGTGAAAGCTAAATAAATAATAATAAATAATAATAATAAATAATTTTTATAGCATGGCACGGCACGCCGAAGGTCGCAGGTTCAAATCCCGACTGGTCGTTGTATTTTTTCATAACTAAATATTAACAAATATTTTAGAACATTAAAGTGCTTCATTTTTGTCTATTTTAAGAATCGACCGTAGTATGTATTTTAATTTGTAAACTTCGAACCCGAACATACTGTATATTAAATAAATAAATGTAAAAAATAACAATAGTTGGCACAAATGTACTTACATTGAAAACAGGACATCAAACTGCACTTAATTATCAGTCACTGCACGATATTGCACATATTAATATCCCCACAACTTAATTATGATGACACAAACATGATGATTAACTTTATAATATAAGAAATCCAAGTTAATTATTTATTTCGTACATGAACATATTCATGATGTACAGACGCCAGCACATCAAGCTACTACAATCTGTCAGATTTATTTAATAGATTTTCAACTTTAGCTTTAAAGCGTAAGGTTCAAAGTTGATTGGGAAAATCTGACAGTTTCGGGTAGCTTGAGGTGCTGGCGTCTGTACAAACGAGAATACTTCACCGCTGATGAAAGTTTTGTTACTAAATAAATATTTGTGGGTACGTAAGTGAAATATTAATTTGTAGGTACCCCCAAAATAAGGTCACCCTACACACTGAATTTACAAGACAATAGTTAAGTATTGTTTTTTCAGAATCCAAAATATATACATTGCTGAACTGTGCAGATATATTTAGCAGACATTTCTGCTAAATGTTAGTATCTCTGGCTTTAGATTCCGTTGAGATCTCAGGTGGCTACAGTCAAACATATATAATTAGAACGTCAGGATTGAGGAGCCAAAGAAAATGCGTTCATATACAAAATTTACTCTGTTTTACTATTTTACTTCTATACTGCAAAAACAAACACAACACCTGCTAAATGATCAATATGTCGAACATATTAATTGATCGCTCACATCCAATAGAAATTCACCTCTTGAGTTTAGATTGAGGAGCCATATTAAAAGTATTGTATTTTCTTTCATTTTAGCGCTACAGAAGCTAAATTTTTAGACGGTAATATGCAAAATTGCTACTAAATGATACAACATTTTCATAAATATTCATCTATTACTTAACGAGTTCCAGGTGGCTCCTCAATTCAGACGTTTAGATTGAGGAGCCACTTTTGCATTAAAATAACTAGTGATATTATTTTGCTGCTAAATCTAGAATTCGTGCTGCAAAATAAGCTACATTGCTGCTAAATAATGGTGAGATCAGATTTTAAAAATCTGATGTGGCTCCTCAATCCTTACGGACATTACTTTTTACCGCGGGAAAATGCTTCATCCCTACGGGAAAACGGGTAAGAGGACAACGGGTAGTATGAATCCTTCCGTACTTATCTTTTTGACATAACTTCTAAACGGCTGAACCGATTGGGTTGGAATTTTATATGGGTATTTCGATGGTTTCCTGGATTATTTTAAAAATACAATTGGACCCGGTAGGTGGCGCTGCTGTCGGTATGTCAACTACTAAACGGCTTGACCGATTGGGTTGAAATTTTGTAAGTGTATTTCTATGGTTTCACAGACACGAATGTATTAAGCTTACCTAACATTAACCACATTATTTAAGCAATATATTTCTAAGCGGCGGGAATTCCGAATTCTACGCAAGCGAAGTTGCGGGCGGATGCTAGTTCAAAATAAACAGAAATGCTACCTAGTGGGCTGACTGGGCTGCCGACAGTCTTTTAACCTTCTATCATGATGGTTTTCATTTATGTACACGAAATCAAATAATTAAGGTATATAAATTAATTGGTCTCTTCAAAACTTCCACTCAGTCTGACCGGATGCATACGCATCACGAAACCATCGGATTGTTTAGTTTCAATAACGATTTGCTTCTATACCTACCTAAGTAGTACAGCTTTCTTACTAAGTAGTTGCTCATACTCGTACACAAAAAAAAGGAAACAGCCACACACGGCTCCTATGGATATTGCTCAGATCATATAAATGATTGACCTGCACCTTAATTGCGTAACACACTATATTTTCTCAACTTGAATAATTTTGAAGCTAATCCACCGCTCCATATGTTGGAAAAATGTGTCTGTTCAACAACGTAAAAAACGCAATGAATGTTGTTGAACTGTCAAAATAAAACCCATTGCTACTTATAGTGTGTTACGCAATTACCCTACTGGACCTACCTTCCTAAATCTGGAGATATATTTACTTCAAAATCGGGAAGGGTTGCTGCTACTACTCGACCGCATAAATGACAGGCAAGTCGCGTTGGTTCTTGGCTTCGAAGAAAAGACTTGGTCTAGTTACATTTCGCCTTTCACAAAATATAATAAACGAGTTCTGATAGACCGGAAGCAGCAAGCTTAAGAAATTGAGCTGGCTCAGCACACTACAAAGCCAAACCCAACAATATCGACTCTATGGGTATGAAAGTTATGCTGAACGATAGCAACAAGCTTCTCGAAGCGAATGGTATCCCCAGTGTCCCCACATTTGGGTTTCACTCGCTGAAACCGCTGGTTTCATGGTCAGGTAAAGTCAGGTTTATTTGTGTTAGACCTAAGCATGTCTCCGTAACCATGCATGTCTACGTAATAGAGAAAAAGTCTAAGTTATGAAGACCTAAGATTTTTAATTGCTTTCGATGTGATTCATGAAATTTACACGAATATTTAGCTGTTAACGGTGTACCTAAAGGTTCTCTCTAGGAGTTTATGTATTAATTATTGTCTGATTTGTATTTACTGCATTGGCCAATCAGTGAATCAGAATAGGTAAAATACCTAAACAAACGCTACGTACGTTCACAGCTTACTATAAGAATATCAGCGGTTTATGTTGGTCACGTAAACAGTCTCGGCAGTGCTATCGTGCTGTATTCATATATTTAACTATCTACATTTATTTCGTAATGTTTAAATCTGAATAGATTGTTCAGTTAAGTTTTTTTTTTCAAGTGAACGTAAGTAAGCTTTTAAAAGCTACCGCAGAGTGAGTGATGTAACTTTCCGTTGTCATACAAAGAAAAATTAAAAAGTTATTTTTGACAAACCGTACGTCATTCGGTCAAAATGGCGGTGAAGGTGCAATGCGGTGTTTCCGCGGAAACGAAAAATATGGAATTATAATTTTAATGCAATCAAATCCAATAAAAAAATGACAGTGAGTGTGTATTGGTAGTACGCGTATTGTATAATAAATTATCTTCATCCTTACAAATTCTACGATATTGTTTTGTTCGTTTTTTTAACGTGATGTTGCGGCGAGTTAACTTTTACTCAATATGTTTCGCATTTGGTCTCAGTGTACTTCTAATTCTTGCTGGAAGTCGATATGCAGATAACACATATTATCGTCCGTCCATTGAAAGCCGGAGAAATGTTAGAAACTTTTTAAAAGTTGAATATGGAGAGGAAACATATACGCAACATATACCCACAGTCCCCTATGATGGTTCTCCAGATATCAAGAAGTTATTGGAAAAAACACGATCAAAGATCAAATATCAACTCTCTAAATACAACTTTTCTGAAACTGGTGCTCATGAATTGGAAGATCTAGTTATGGAATCAGGGGGACGGCCCATGCAAAGTTTAATTATATCAACATGGAGATCAGGAACCACATTTCTTGGAGAAGTATTAAATGCAATCCCAGGTACTTATTATCATTATGAACCACTACTTAAGTATGGAATTATACAAATAAGGGGGCCACCAGAATCTGATCAAGCCTTGAGCACCATCAAGACTATGTTGAAATGTAATTATGAAGGCTTAGAAGATTACTTTAAGTATGGAAGTAAGCATTTGAATCAGTTTAGCCATAACACCAGACTTTGGGACCATTGTAAATATAAGAAAGAACTGTGTTATGATGCTGAGTTCACATCACGGTTATGTAAGCTCTTTCCTTTCCAAACCATGAAGCTTGTGCGACTAAGATTGCGGCTCATCCAGGAAATACTAGATGACAAAGAGTGAGTTTATAGCAATTAATATAAGTATGTGCAAATAATAATAGCATTCAATATATAACACACTTACTTATTAATCCACCTCATAATAAATCAAACCTTCATTTACTGTAGACAAAATGATAAGTATACTGTTTGGGTTAACAGTTTAAACCTTAATGTAGATTTTAATAATTGTGAATATAAAATTCATGTTTGTTTTAAATTAAAACTATGCAAGTAAATTGATAATTAAGAAAAACCAATTTGTTTACTATATTCAATTAAATTAGAAGGGTTTCAGATATTGTTAATGTGTATTTAATTTTGATAGATTTTCAACATTAAATTATAAAGTACCTGTTTTATATTTAAGGCTAAATGTGAAGGTGATACTATTGATTCGCGATCCTCGCGGTGTGATGCAGTCCAGGCAGCACCGTAACTTCTGCCAGCCTGCTCCAGATTGCTGGGAGCCATCGCTTGTATGTGCAGACATGATCAGTGACTATGTGGCGGCAGGCAGAATACAGCAGCAATATCCTGATAGACTTATGTAAGTGATTCTTATAGTTATACCTTATTTTTGGGGCTCCTGGCTAAAATACAACTGTTCCACGGGTCAATAAATTGAAGGTTAAGCTACGCTCATTTAGGCTGGTCCGTGGATGGATGACCATCTATTACGATATTGAGACCCCTCTGTGTCTCGGAAAGCATGTTAAACCGTTTGTACCAGCTGTCATTCAGAGACCTTTGACAGTTGTTACAGGTAGTCAGAAGCCCGAACATCTGATATAACCAGTCTTACTAAGGAGTATCATGCTACCCAGTAACAAGGTTGTAGAGGCAGTTCATCATCTGCCTAGCCTTTTCCAACTATGTTGGGGTCGGCTTCCAGTCTAATCGGATGCAGCTGAATACCAGTATTTTACATGGAGTGAGGTTGTAGAGGCAGTTGCTCCTTGTAAAATACTGGTATTCAACTGCATACGGTTAGACTGGAAACCGATAGTGTAAAGCAAGTATTTTATAGTAAATTTATATTACCATGCTTTTTTCTAATGTGGAACTAAGTATAGAATTAGTTCCTCATTATTCACTAATTTTCCACATTAAGAATGTTATCAGTAAGAAGCAAGACATGGTGGATATAATGAGGAAAAAACCATTTTTTTTTTAATGTTATTTTTATGTTATTTTTGGGAAGAAAGTGACAAAAAATGAAAAAACATATTTGAGAAATGAATTCTGTTGCTTTAGAATATACAGTGACTTGTTAAAAATTGGATATATTGAAAGAACTTCAAGATGACTCACACATGTCATCGTTTTATTTTTATTCATAAAATGTGAGCTTAAATTAATATGACATTAGTTCCACATGGAATTAAGGTCATAATAACTGATAGAGGTTACACCACCACTAATGTTGTATATTGCATGGCCATACAAATATAGTACTTATTGCATCTTCAGGGTGAAGTTAAACAGAGCCAATAGCTATTTAAATTATTCTAAGACTTTTAGATAGTGATTCTGATTTAAAAAATGAGTGATTGAAGAAGATGATGAATGAGTTGCTTTCTAAATGTCTATCCCATGCAGATTATCATGATCAAATTTCACTAGCTACATTTGTTTTGCGAGTCTACCTATACAACATTATTTTTAGTGTTATGTAAACCTGAATATAGTTTGTTCAGAATAAGTAACTGAATATAAGTATTCCAATAATTTTCACACCATGTTATATTTTCTCCCAAAAATATTTAAAAATGGTTACATGTTGGACACCGAGGACACCGAGGACTTCGTGATTTTTCATGATACAGTTTTAAAATTTTGTACATAAGATTCTTCACCATGTTATATTTTCTCCCAAAAATATTTAAAAATGGTTACATGTTGGACACCGAGGACACCGAGGACTTCGTGATTTTTCATGATACAGTTTTAAAATTTTGTACATAAGATTCTTTACATAAAAATTCTAGACACGTGTTTCGGGTTTTCCATAGACTAAAAATTTTATTTCTATAAAAAATAAGTTCTGAATATGGCTAATATCTATTTTGTTGTTTCCAGGGTGTTGCGGTACGAAGAGTTAGCACTGAAGCCTAATATTACTACTCAACGAATTCTAAAGTTCCTAAAGCTTAGTGCCACGCAATCGATTGATGAGTTCCTGCAGTCGCATACGAATGTGGAGGTGGCTGGCGTGAGTTCCACCTTCAGAGTCTCCCGAGATGTGCCTTTCAGATGGAAGAATGCACTGGAATTCGATTATGTTGATGAGATACAGGTATGTTACAATTACAATGGTATTACTACTCCAGTATCTTGCCCTACATATTTCTGAAAACGAATATGGGTTTTATCAGGAAGATCACAACAATTCATAATAAACAGATGTGTCATAATCACGCACAGCTGGCACGATTATGAGCAGATGCCCTTATGAGCAAATTTTAACATTTTACTACGTATCTTTCTAATGTAAATTTGCATAAAATTACTTTGTTGAAATCTTCAAAGTTTTTTTTAAAACTTAAATTACTTTTTACAGTGAAAAAATGTCTTCCAATGAAAAACTAAACCAAGTTCATGAAGCGATGGACGTCGTCTAGAGCTGGAAAAGATCAGTTAGTTCTAAATTCAAAAATATACATGTTAAAAACTTACTCTTTGCCTTTACATTAGCAAGAAAGTGTACCATAGGTGTATCACTTATGACTTTTCTTTTAAGGGCCGGCGCACAACTGGCTAAGTGCAGTATTATGTGGTTTTCCCCGCCAAATAAATATCAACATAGCGTCTCTTGAAATAAAGTCGAAAATAAATTACCGACACGTATACGTTCACGTTGATGCTCTTTCTGACAATAGAAGTATGACACATGCCTTCAAACAGTCAGCTTAACCTTACCCGCCAAGCGACAGGCGTAGCGTCCGCGCCTGTCGCTTGCCCGGTAAGGCTCATACATACTGGATGTTTTTTTATCAGGCGCCAAATTTTTACATGAGTAGAAACTCATGAATATGAACAACTTTCACTATGGGACCAACTCTGAAATTACGAAAATAGAATCAGCTGTTTAATACAAAAGTTCAATACCTACTTGACCAAAATGTATGAAACAGCTGATTTTTTTTTCATGATCTCAGAGTTGGTCCCATAGTGAAAGTTGTTCATATTCATGAGTAGCGATTATAGCCATATATTTCTACCTAAAATGATAAGTTTGTGTCACAAAAACAGACATAATGTGGCAAATGCAATATCAAAAACAATCAGGACTTACCGATCTCACACTTCACACAACAGACGCACAATATAAAACACACATGTCATAAACCAGGCCTGTGAACGATTTTGCTCGCGTTGCTATTTACCAAGTAATACTGAAAAATTCTTATTAGACAATAACGGTTGTATCGATTTTATTTGCTACCTCTTTCCTTTTTTGTAAATCCCGATTTACCATAAACCAAATTAAGTATACATAGGTATCGCAACTAAATCTTATGATTTTTAACGTCAATTTCTGCCACATCGCGGAAACTATCTTCCAACTACACATATCGCCGGAAGGGTTATTTAAACTCTTTTTCAACTAGCACAAGGTTGATATTTATTTGCCAGTGAAAACCGCGCTGCGCTTCGCCAGGTCTGCGACGGCCCTTAACACTTTCTGTCTGTGGTTATAATAGAAAGTAGTTTTGTGTGTAGATAGAAAACTTTATATGAATACACTAGTATAATTGTCATAACCATCGGGGCTATACACGATTCAGGAATGTTCTGTGGATGTATATTCTACTGTTGTATTGTAATGTAGATAGATATATTAGTATTTTTTAATTGTTAAACATTTTAAGGTCTTTAAACTTAATGCTAACATAAGATTCCGTTCCTCGTCAATTCTAAACTTCGTATTTTAGATAAACGAACGATGTGCTTCTTAACTTAAGGATGAAGTCTCGTCTCTGTTCCATACACTGCAAAATATTATTTGATTGTAGAAATAGGGGTCCATTTTGAGAGAACAATGCGCCCTCGAACTATCGGCCCGTCAACCGAACCTGCGGCAAAACGATAGGAAAATATGGATCTGCTATTTTCAGTTAGTCAACCGTCCGTTTACATGTCAATTATAATTCATTAAAATGTTTCATTTTGCATTCATTTTCAATTTGCAATTACATTTTAACTGCCTACTTAAAATCCCTATCGTCGTTCGTCGAATGAAAATTATGGAAGAAATAAGCAATTGTTTCTGAGTAGGTATATTATACAGAATCACGGTGCTTGCATCAAATAATGGTTTCCTCGCTAAACTAAGAGAATCTGTAAAAAACTATAATAGTCACTTTTAACCCTTAATTAAATGCATGATTTATTTTATCGTATTGCAAAAAATGCTATTGTATAGGTATTTATCTATAGAATTTAGATTATAAATATATAATAATTATACAATAATATTAATATTCATAGAGTATATATATTGTTTTGACAAAAAGAGGTGCGTTCAGAAACTCACAGCTATCACATTCTTAAAAAGATTAAATGACGTACGTTGTTGCCATATGGCAACATTATGCATTTAAGGGTTAATTTTCTTAAAAATCGATTTCATGGTTCCTTTGTCCACTCGGCTTATCGTTTTTACCGATATCGCCAAACAATCACTATCTTCTATACTTACTAATAATAAACCTGTAGGGTTTGTTTGTTTGAACGCGCTAATCTCTGGAACTACCGATCGGATATGATTTTGTTGGACTTGCACTTGATAGCTCAATTCTTGAGGAAGGTTATAGGCTATTTGACATCACGCTAGGACCCCTAGGAGCCGAGCAAAAAGAAAGAAAGAAAGAAAGTAAGACAAAATGAAGTAATAGCGCGGGCAGGCGAAGCGAAGCGACGGGGTATGTCGGGAAAACAAGAAATTTTCCCCGGACGAAGTCGCGGGCGGAAGCTAGTGTATTGTATAATAAGCGACTGACTACGGAATCCTAATTAAAGCGTAACTTGACACGCTTTTATAAATATTGTGGTGTATGGAAAAAAGGCGAAATTTTTAGCTGTAAACGGGACAGTCCCTCTACACATTCGTCAATCAGGCTGATCAACGATGATTATTTCTTCTTAGCGTTACTTATAGTATTATTTAACGCTACATTGGCGAAGCAATAACAAAAACTGAGTGGGTAAAATGGTGCACACAAACTGTCTGTGTCTGATCTTTTAAGCTTTTACTGAAACTTGTTTGGAGGTATTAAATTAACATAGAATATCTCTCGTTTCAATTTCGTAATCTAGTTCACGCTCGCTTTCAAGTCTGGCTATCGAGCCAACATTGACGGTAACAAGTTTTCTCATGGCCAGTTGAGTCTAAATATCTAATACCGTCATTCTCATAGTGATATGCGTATAATTTAATATTCTTTAAATACATTTTTTTTCAAAATACGCTATGCTTCCTTGGTCGCAGACCTAGCATTTTCCGACCAAGGTTGTTGAACACACTGCCAGGCAATTTTTTGTTAACGTTCGTGGCGAAGGTCTTGGATGTGATGTAATATTAGGAGGATTCTATCAAATATATTATTTTGTTAATTGCTCTTCCGGTTTCTATTCCGTCGGATTTATTGTGATTTCACCGCTCATGTGTGTGCAGTGTGCGGAAGCATGACGTTAAATATTATAAGTCTGTCTAACGAAGCAAAAATACCTAAGAAAAGTAAATAAAGAACCAGATGTTATGATCACAACAAGTTTACACGACCGAAACAATACTGCACGCGCTGTGGGGTCAACGACCTCAGGGCGAGAAGAAATGTTTAATAACCAATCGATAATAATGTTTCAGATGGCGTGCAAAGAAGCTATGCTTTTGTGGGGTTACAAGATGGCGCACAACGAGACACACATGAAAAGCAAAGATTTTAACCCCATAGAGGATTATACAATCTCACAGTGAACATACCAAACTTTTAACTACTTCATTCACTATAATGGAACATTTCACTTCGACTTTTTACATAATATACACACGAGGAGTAAATAGATTCATATCTCGTAAGTATAATTTTGTTTACATACAACTTGTTTTTTCTATTTAGTATTGGAAAAGACTTGATGGGTTATGTATGAGGCTTTATGCCGTCGGTGTCTGTGCGCACCAAGTTTTCAACGATCAGTTCCAGTGTGACTGCACGGCCCGGGCCAGCTCAAATATTGTATCTGCTATGATCACTGGGCGACTTGACTGCTCCCACATCAGAATTTTTTACCTGAAATAATAAATTCATTTATGAGTCCTACAAATAAATGGTAGGATCTTCTCTGGTTGTGACTTACGCTGTGTCGAAGCCACCAAAAATATATGTACTCCTATTTTCCCTTGTGCAGACGCCAGCAAATCAAGCTACTACAATCTGTCAAATTTCTTTAATAGATTTTCAACTTTACAGCTAAAGCATTAGGTTCAAAGTTGATTAGGAAAATTTGACAGATTAGCTTGATGTGCTGGCGTCTGTACATCATTCTCCTGCCCTTATACCAATTTATTTAGGCTCGATGCAACATGTCTTTCCTCCGTACTTCTCTATAAGTCGTCATCTCGGTAGTTACCCCCTATTTTCCCTTGTACATTAATAGAAAAACTAAAATAGTTTTTTTTTTCGTTTTTCAGAAAGTGTTCCATTACTTTTGCTCCAGAAAAAAGAATTGGCTGTTTCCTAATATTTAGAGTGGCGTTGCTATTGCAAGACTTAAGGTATTTATTTGAGGCCTAGATGTTGGCTTTTCTCATTATTTCAATAAGCCCGAAAGCTAAATTGTATTATAAAGAATGTGATTAATAGGTTTAAATTATTTTATCATTTTTCCAGTGTTAAAGAACTGTAGTTAAATTACAATTTTAATTAATTACACATATATTATAATCTGTGTTAAATGTGAAAAACCCTTAAGGAAGCCGACGCATCTAAACAATATGCACGATCTAACAAAGTAAAATTGAGCAAAATTGATTGCTAAAACATTATAATGACAAGAAGGATGTTTTAAGGGTCTTTTTCACATGTAATGCATGCGCATAATAGGTGACGCTGACGGTACGACAATAAATTATACCACCTACTACTGTGGTGCTTTCTTTATAGGTCCACAAAGAAGTAACCAACATTCAATTATTGTTTACACATAGGATTTTTGTTTACGATTTCATAAGTTTACACATATCAAATCTTGTGCGCGAAGTTAAATTGCTGACCAATTAAACGTAAAATATTGGTTTAGGCCCGTTGGCACCACTAATAATAAATTCAATGCTTTTATCAAAATTACAGCTCCATGACTAAGTCATTTTTAAATGCTGACAATAATAATTTAGGTGTCTATGGTACAAGGGCATTTTAGTTACGTACATTTTCAGGAAATGTTGCCTTTACAGTCTTTGTACATATTAAAATAACTGTGTTGTGTCGGTCCTAGAACGCACCATAGAATCATTTAGTTTATTTATTTATTTAATACTTCAAGCACATAAATGTACAGAGGCGGACTTAATACCATAGGCATTTTCTACCAGTCAACCTTTGGGTCAATGTCGTATCGTTAGCGCTACCTAGGAAGTATTTAATTATTATTATTGTACTCTCATTATATAAATTAAACATCGAATTGAATCTTCGTGAATAGCATGCAATATAGAATATTATTAATTTATTTACTTACGTAAGACCGATGCTAGTTGATTTTCTTACTGTTTATTTATATTTAAGACTGACCATGTTTCTATCGATCCTAATCTTCCATACATTTTACACGACTAAAGTTTGCGCTTTAACATTATATTCCAATGGGAAAAAAGTACTTGGTAGTTATAATTAGTGAACTCTGGTTGTGTATAGCACTGCGGGTGTGTCATTATATCAAAATGTAAAAGATGGACCATAATGATGTAGGGGTCAAAATTGCTTGAACGAGTTCAATATTCTACTCGTTGATGAATAAGTTTATGTTCAAGCAATTTTAATTCTTATTCTCTACGCATTTAATTATTAAGCTTAGGCATCTTCGCACTCACGGAATTGACCGATTGTTAATGCTTCCATTATAGACACGTATAGTTTAGAGATGCATTATTTTTTACTAAGTATTAACGTGTAAGGGTTCAAACAGTGCTCTTCTATTTAGTCATAGTCGAAAGCCCTCTTAGTTTTAGCACAGTCTACCTACGTATAACTACTTTCAGTAGATCAACACAAGTGTTTTCGCAAAGCAATCCAGGAAGCTGGAGTAGGGTTTGTGGGTGCGTATAAAAGTATACGTATGCCTTTACTGGGGTTCATGCCGAAAAGAGGTAATATTCAAAATCAAAGCAAATTGGTACCGTGATTTGTATATGAAAGAATATAAATCGTTATGACACCACTCATTCACAGGTTGCTCTCAAATGCCGATTATGAATATATATTATCAAATGCATTATGGCTATTTGAAATAGCTAATAAGTATCGTTAATTCTTTCTTCTTCTTCGTTTCGCTGATACGACAGTTGTTGAAATTTTGTTGGCCCAATACTTCGCCAGTTCAGAGGTGCCTTGCGCTGCATATTATTTTAATGCAGCGTTGCACTTAGCCTATGTGATGATCCTGTTCATTTGGTCACTGTAAATAGTGGGTACACTGTGGTATTAGTGGGGCTGCTATCAATATTCTCTTTGTGTTTGGTAATAAATAATATTGAGAGTAGAATCGTCCATTACCAATTATAACTGAAATAATACTCGGTAAAACATGACCCCTTTAAGTTCAATTTAATAAAGAAAATGACAAACTACGTAATTTATACTGAATCTCCATTTCATGAATCTTAATTAAAAGTGTTTATCAAATAATGGTTACATAATTATATTAGGCACTAAATAAAACTAATAATTAGTTATACGAGTAGCGAAGAGATCGAGGATCCGAGGCTTTCAGTCAGTAAGCCTATTGTGATACAGATACTAGACTTGGTGGTATTGTTCAATAGCAACACTCTCTCAAACACAAATTGTAACTACAGACGCCAGCACATTGCGCTACCCGAAACTGTCAAGTTTTCCCAGTCAACTTCGAACCTTATGCTGTACCGATAAAGTTGATAATCTATTAAAGAAATTTGACAGATTGTAGTAGCTTGATGTGCTGGCGTCTGTACATACATAATATTAAGCATATCGCGTGTGGTATTGCCCGATACCCACACATGTAGTAATGTAAACAATATGGAACAATGTAAGTAAGTGAACGTAATCTCCGTCCATGAGATATAAAACGATCCACGAGTTTCAACGGCCTGTAAACCATCGCCGTCGAGTTCCTCAAGTGAATTATACGTAACGAATGACAAACTTACGACAGTAACAATAATATATACAGGCTGAATTTTTTACATGACACTTCAGGGTGTAAACCTAAGTTACAAGAAATAAAGACAAGTAGTCATCACTGTGAACGTCCTTAAAATTACGAGAATTGCCCCACAGATTAATCAGGAATTGTACCCGATCTGAGCGATTGGTGTCGCTGATAAGGATCAATTTTTGCCCTGACGTCCCATTACAAAAATATTAATTATAATTTCTATAATAAAAACGGAATTTCATTAAGGTCTAGTCATTTGCTTTTAGAAAATATATTGGGGAGAAGAATTTTGGGATTTGAATGCTTTGCATACAATAAGTACATGAATTCAAAAGTCAAATTATCGTGCTCAGTTGTTATATCGAATTATCGTCAGACATAAATGCCTACAAGCGTATACGTCATTTGCGAGGTACTTAGTGACCCATGTAGAGTTGGATCCTAGGATTCTAGATGTTCAACTTGGGCGGTACTATTCTAGCAGGCATCGTAGGGGAACAAAATATTTGAAGAGTGCTTATGCTCAGATAAAACAATAAGGGGACGACGCTCTCTTTGTAACTGTACTTTCAGTTACTATGGACCATTTACATGGGACATTTAGTATTTCTTTAGATATAAGTACGCTAATAATAACTCAAACAAATGGAACTATTAATGTAGTGAGAATTCATTAAGTGCACTTGATTATAAAGTAGTAAAAATTAGGATTAAAATATTTGATTAAATCAACAACGTTGTATTTGGATGTATTCAGTTTTATTAAAGTTTCTCTTAACATTTTGTTGTTGCAGCGGTTGTTTCAACACGTTTAATAAATGCTCATTTACATAGAGATACTGCCTTGGAAGAAAGAGTTACTAAAAAAAAAAAAAAACGCGATAAGCTAATCGCTGACGAGTATCACTTACGGGACTCGCAAGCACTTTCTCGTGACAAAACGGACGAGAAACTTCGTGTGAATGGGCCTTTATGGTTTGAAACAGATAATTGCAATTCTATTTAACGAAAATATTGTACTTATGAATTTATCTTGAAGTACCTACCTATTACTTTTTTTTTAAATATTTAAGCTATAGCTTTTAAAACATTACTGTACTTGCCTACTCAAAGCATTAGTAGGTATGTATTTTAATAGAAACACTTTAAAATACTTTCTTTACGTATTATAATTTTGACATTGTCTCTCTAAACTAGTTAGTTATACAATAATGATTGGTGTACACGTGTGTATACAGGCATGTTTAATTACTGTTACACTCATGTGCCCCAGGACTAAGGAATGAAGCTTACAAAATACCTAATGTCAATAAAATGCCATCAATTACTAATTAAGATAACATGCTTCCTGATAGATTGGACAATATAAATATTCAGTTATGCCTTAACGAAATACTGGTAGTGATATAAGTAAGGTTTATTATTGAATTGCATGTTAGTTATATTATAAATAATAATGATTTATAAAATAAAAGTTCTGGTGGCTGGCTGGACCCAGTGTAGATTTTTTATCATATCATTACCATATCATAAGGTATACACTTATTGTAAAATGTTTATTCATTACATGTTTGCTTTCAAACATTATATTATTAATGCTCTGTTTTATTGGATCGTGTGATAATTCGGTTGTATTCTGTTTGTTGGGTGTATCGAATCAATTGTTTTGGTTGGTTGTAGATTCTTATATTTTTATTAGTGCACAGGTTTAGGTGCGTGCGTTTATAGCATTGTACTGGGTGTGGAATTCTTATAAAATAGTCGATTTTTGTAAGGATGCTAGCGAATTTATATCAATGCATAATATAAGGAATTCTACTTAGATTCAGAATTCCTAGTAATTATATCGACTTTTTTTATATCGTGCGTACTAAATTATGCAAGCAATAATAAAAATAAACTGCGTTAATTGGCCCTTACTTAAGAGTGAGTGTCGTAGAATTTAAGGGTAGCCTTATTAGAATAAGAGTTACGATTGAATGACTAAGAATGTTGAAGTTTTAATCTATAGATTGTAATAGCACAGCCGGCGTTATAATTGCAAACATTGTATTATCTTTTTATTTGAAGTTAATAAAGTTACAATAAATATTTTGGTTTTATTTTATACTAGCTGACCTGTCAGATGCTGCACAGTCCAAACAATATACAAAAATGCCATAGAAGAAAAGTACTTTGAGTATTTACCGTTTTTCCAATTTTCCGTGATTTTTTTTCACTCGAGTAACGTCAGGTTCTTTGAAAATCACATCTGAAAAAAATATTTAGCTATCCATCTGCCCAGCCTTTTCCCAACTATGTTGGGGTCGGCGTCCAGTCTAACCGGATACTGCTGAATACCAGTATTTTACATGGAGCGACTGCCTATCTGACCTCCACAACCCAGTTACTGGGTAATACGATACCCCTTGGTAAGACTGGTTGCCAGATTTTCGGGCTACTGACGACCCGTAACGACTTTCAAAGATCCCAGAATGACAGCCGGGACCAACGGCCACTTACGACACACAATTAGCCACTTAGCTATGTTAATAATATTATTAACTATCGACCCGCCCCTGCTTCGCATGATTTTTACGACTTGAAAAACATGTCTTTATTTTGCAGGGTGGCAGGGTGCGGAAACCTGTTACCATGGATTCAGTACCTACATGATTCTGAACCTCATGCGTTGAAAATGATCGGTCAATAAAAAAATTGTCGATCCATATTCTGACCACGTAGTCACTGCACTTTTCTATGAAACAGCAGTTTTTTTTTTGTTGTTGGTTTTGGTTTCGATAGAGGAGCCCGTGGCTAAATAATAACAGCCGCACAGGTCGATCGATCAGGTTATGCCACATTTGCCGCGGTTGTTCCGTGGATGGGGGACGACCATCTTTACAAACCGAGACCCCTCCGTGCCTTGGAAAGCACGTTAAGCCGTTGGTCCCGGCTGTCATTCGTGGATCTTTGACATTCGTTACGGGTAACGTAACTTGGGGTGATTTTGCGCCTGCCAGGAATACTTTGCTCCAAATCCGAAAAACTTTCAAAGCCTAATAAAAAATAAAAAATGCGTTTATGTCTTTATTTATTTCTGAACGCAATCAAAAGAAGTAACTAGCCTGTCAAAAAAATTGACAGGCCGCCATTGCCAGTATCACAAGAGCACGTTTTTATAATGTAAAGTAATAGAGCTTAATGATATGCAGTGAAGGTTTGCGCCATAAACTATGTGGGGTATAATTGCCCCAGTATTAATTGTATAAGAGTTAAGGCTGATTTTATAAAGTGGCGCAAAATGTCCCCTCCAAAGGGAATACTTTGCGCCAAATTTCATTTAAAAAAAAATAATGTACCTGAATATGTGCCACTGTTGATTAGTTAATAAAAGCAGTCTAAAATATCTAATCTTTCAATTAATAAGAGTCCTTTAATCTGTATAGATGTACAAAACTTTTTATTTAACATTTACGAGTTACATGATTAAATTAGGTGCAAAGTCACCCCGACTTACGGTAGTCAGAAGCCCGAATGTCTGACAAAAAGTCTTATCAAGGCGTATCGTATTACCCAGTAACTGGGTTGTGGAGGTCAGATAAGCAGTCGCTCCATGTAAAATACTGGTATATAGCTGCATCCGGTTAGACTGGAAGCCGACCCCAACTTAGTTGGGAAAAGGCTAGGCAGATGATGATGGTGTATTCCCATTCGTCCCCTCGACTTCGTCCCCCTCGGGGGACGAACGGGAATTCGTTAATTATTTTCCCTATGGTCCCCCTAATTTTTTTGGGGGGACGAACGGGAATAATTTATTAATTATTTTTTTAGTTCTATTGCTCCCACCAAATAATATAAGACTGGTGGTTTTAATTGGTAAAAAAAAAAAAATTGAAATAAAAATCAGTAATTTATTAAGGAATAAAAATCACAGTAAAAGTCACAGAATCAGAACAGAGTCCTAATTTTTACAAAGTCACATTTACTTATGTAGGTTTACGGTGTCACATTTTTGTGTTACATATTGTATAAGAAATCAGAACATGTTACACATTAATATTACACATAAATAGCGTCAAAAATAGCACAATTCAAAAATAAAAATAAAAAAATAAAGCTAATTAATAGTCTAGTGATTACAGTATGTAGCTCAAGTTCGTGACTTAAAGCATCTTCATCAAAGCTGGTGGGTCGGCCTGGGCGAGGTTGATCTTCGATGATGGTTTTGGTTTCGATTGTACAGTTCGCGCGTCGATGCCCTTGCCACCCTGTATGTACGTTTAATATTAATGTATTACTATTTATACATACAAAACTTCCTGAAATAAATTCTGTAAATGGTTGTGAAAACCGCATCGACATCACGAAAGCGACCATTAATTTGTATTCCTAACGTTTCGTCCACACGTCCTGCAGTGCGGCTACTGCTCCGACAGAATACTGTCAATATCAAAATGTCACCCGGACGTGCGATTGACTGTACCCTATGATAATAATCTGGAAGGCTCATAATCGTTGGAACATCCTCACTAAAGCTATACGATCGATCACATCGACCGTTCAGGCCCTATCCAGTGAATTCCAGTGTGGCATGGCAGCGATTAATGGTCGATCAATGGTGTGGAAGTCACTAGTAGGTAATAGTACCGATATATTGTATCTCACTACTTAGGGTTGGTAAGTTAATTCACAACACTTACTGAGAGCTGTTAGTACAAGCAGAACTTTGGTGCATAAGCAAGCGACGACGCCGGTTATGTTTAATACTAGGAGTATACTGTACCTCGATTGTGCATCACTGGAATTTTATTATTAGGTACGTATCATTATAAACCAGGAAATGTATCAAACAGTGGCGCCGATTTCCTTGTTCACAAACTAAACTAATTTAAACTCAGTGCATCTTTTCCTTTCTATTTCATTAAGGCTGATAAGTTCGCGGCCTAAGGTAGGTACTTAATGGTTTTCTATTTTTTATTTTTCAAGTAATGTAATCCCCCCCCCTCAAGTGAAATACACTTTTCACATCTCGTTTATAAAGCCTTTATGCCACTGAAAAAATATTATTTTGGTTTCTCTTCAAAACGGCTTTCTACTTGCCTTCATCTCACTGTCGTCCGAAAATCTTCGCCCCCGTAACTCCTTTTTTTCTAATTTCCAAGAAACACCAATTTCTAAAGGTGGGTGGTCAATTTCTGTGAATCCCGTAGCTTTTAAGGCAGCCCTCGCAACCCGAGCGGTGTGAACGGGAGCGTTGTCCTGCAGAAACAGCACACCGCGCCAACTTGCCACGTATTTATTTATTATTTATTTATTTAAACTTCTCGCACAAAAGGTACAAAGGCGGACTTAATGCCTTAGGCATTCTCTACCAGGCATCCAGGCATCTTCTATACGACTGCTTCACATGCCTGAAAATTAGCGTAGTACTGGCCATTCATTGTTGTCCCTTTAGGCAAGTAATCAATTAGTAAAATTTCCTCACCATCCCAGAAAATGGTAGCCATAATCTTCGATGCCGACTTTTCCACTTTGAATGTCTTTTGTGGCCTTTCCCTTTTTTATCCACTGCAATCAACTCTTGTTTGGACTTTGGATCATACTGACGAGTTCACATTTCGTCAACGGTCACAATCCGGTTGCAAATTTTGTCCAAATCAGTCCGACACAACTCTAAAAAATCTTTACCACTCTCCAATCGTCGCAGTTTGTCGAGCGGTGTGAGCATTCGCAGTACCCAACGCGCGCACATTTTTTTCAAGTGCAAATGTTCATGTAAAATATCTCCAATTCGTACTTTGGTCATCTGTAGTTCTTCTGCTATCTGCCACAATTGAATTCTTCGATCGGTCAGTACTCATTCTTCGACTTTTTGGACATATTCTTCGGTCACTATCGTGACTGGGCGACCCGGGCGGGGGTCGTCTTCATGGGTCTCTCTTCCTTGCTGAAATAGCCGAGCCCATTTTTTTACCATCATTTATGAAGGTGCAGACTCCTCAAGAACCGTTGATATTCCTTTAAATATTTGTTTGAAAGAATTTTATCACAGCGCGGCGCTCCAAATTGCGAGAATTTTCGGTTTCTGTCGACATGGTGTTTTTGTTTGTTCCAAGGATAATTGTAGAATTAACCAAATAAAAAAGGGGGTAGTATTTATACTATCAATGAGTCACGCAATTAGTGTTATCAGTAACAAGATGATGAGTCATCGCTAAGTATTTTCCCGCCGCCGCGAACTTATCAGCTGCCTCTCGTAATTTAGTTTGTAAACAAGGGAATCGGCGCCAGTGGCGAAAATAGGAATACAACTCTCGCTGAACCTTTGGAGAATAGGCGTGATGATCTGTTGCATCAAATTAACCTTTAAGTAATGATGTGGGTGTCTCACAGACGTCGGCCGAATAAATTTGAACGTGTCTCTAAGAGTGCCAAATATATGTTGCTTAATTTGAATCAAATAAATGTTGATCTCATATGAATATTTTGTTGTTTTCTAAGGCATGACATTCTAAGTAAATAAATACCGCCAAACAAGCCAACTTTGCCCGTTTTTTTAAGAAAATCGAATATATTACAAGTTTTTTCTACAGGACTTAAGTATATTTTATCATTTACTACAACTATATGACCATATGCACGCATTTGCTATGTAAAATATTTAAAAAATTAAAATTTAAACCAAGATTTGTTCGATTTTGATGGTGGGCAAAATAATCCGGACTTTTAGCCAACATTGCCCACTTCGATTTTTGACGCAAATCAAGCTCTTATAAATACGTAGAGAGCACCACGACTACAATTTAAGGCAATCTTAACCTAAGTTTTAAAATACTGTTTGTAGTTTAAATATTTTCGTGATAAAAACAGTGGGCAATGTTACCTAGCGGTTAGTGCCCTTTTCCATACAAGGCCCAACAAACGGTTTAAGATTTTAAGGGTTGTCACATTCCAGTAAAATGATTAAATAAATGTTCTTTTCACTTTTTTACTCTAGATAATTTTTTCTTAAATATTCATGTACCAATAACTTTAGATTTTAGTTAGGGGTTGATTTTAGTTAGGGGGGGATCCAAAATCACTAGAAGCTTGCAAGACTCTCACAATTTTATTTTCTTCTTCACTTGAAACTTGGGTGAAATTTTAATCACTGTTTTCCTTTTACGGGGTCATTGCACTCATCATTATGTACAACATTTACTATGGAGCCAAACCTGAAATCGTGAAAAATAAATCAGCTTTTCCCTACATTTATGTTCGCATAACTCGTGAAAATGTAGGGAACAGCTGATTTTTTGTGATGAGTTAATGATGAGTACAATGACCCCTTAAGAGGAAAATGGTGATTAAAATTTCACCCTGTATAAATTATACATCAATTGCACTAGGTACAGACGCCAGCACCTCAAGCTACCCGAAACTGTCAGATTTTCCCAATCAACTTTGAACCTTATGCGTTAGCGCTAAAGTTGAAAATCTATTAAAGAAATCTGACAGATTGTAGTAGCTTGATGTGCTGGCGTCTGTACTAATATATTTTATAACATAAGAAATTAAGTACTTTATTTTAAATCCGTTAGTTAAGAAATATGTAATTGAGGTGTTTGATGTTTTGTTTCTGTAGTTTTGCGTTAATTCAACCTGTTACAAAATAACTAAAAGTGACAACCCTGAGTGCTTTTTGATAACGGGCAATGTTGGCATGGAAGGGTGTGAATAGTTTAGGGTAACTTTGCCCATCATTAAAAGTTTTGATTTATAAAGTCCTGAATAATGTAACTATATTTAAAATACTCAACAACTGATATTCTATAACATACAGTAAATACACTTACCTGTGCTTTCGCCATGACGTAAAATCCACAAACACTTTCCTTAGGAAACTTGCCCGCAAAAACATACCCCGCACTCGACAAGTTCTAACAAGCTACTAAATGAACTTTGGAAAGAATGCGTTAGATAGTTTTGCCACAAATATAATCAACTTTCCACCCAAATAATAAATATTGCCATAAAACTAAAATTGTTTCTTATATTAGCGGATTTGCTTAAAAAATGCTTTTAGGGCAAAGATACCTTGATTGGCAAAGTTGGCTTGTTTGACGGTAATATATGGAAAATTTTAAATAAATAATGTGATTATAAGTGCGTAATCATACTATTTATTAATTATTTATGTAGTCTGAGATACGTCACGTCACCATCTATGACCTGGCTAAACCACGTCAGAACTTAAAGGTTAAACACCAAACCATGCTTGCAATTGTTTTGCGACGATCCTTTATTAATGGGGGTTATTCCGTTTATGTACCCTAAGGTGGATACGCGGGCATGTCCGAGAATCCATCCTATGGCAGATAGCCAGGTAGTTGAACTATTCGACAGCAACAGACAGGTGTTGTATCAGCGAGGCTAGGCTCAGGCCCAGGCTATTGAAGAATACTAATACTAGTAGTAAGAGGTAGTTTTGGAACCCATAGACCGACGGCGTAGAAGCACACAGCAGCAATCTGGTAGTCCCACAACTTTGTACTGAATGAAGGACACTGTAGTTACAACAATTTAAGTACAAGCTACTATAATCTGTCAAATTTCTTTAATAGACTTTCAACTTTATCGCTAAAGCATTATATTCAAAGTTGATTGGGAAAATTGACAGTGGTGCCGAATGCCTTGTTCACAAACTAAACTAAATTCAAGTTCAGTGCATCTTTTTCTTTCTATTTCATTAAGAAAAGGACAGAAGATAAATATTAGTTTAGTCCTGTCAAATTAAGATACTCCACACACAAATATAGACGTGATTAAAAAATTGTTTACTAAAAATACGTCAATTTACGTAAGGCGCTGACTTGACAGGACTTAACTAATATTTACCCTCTGTCCTTTTCTTAATGAAATAGAAAGAAAAAGATGCACTCAACTTAAATTTAGTTTAGTTTGTGAACAATGGGATTGGCGCCATTTTCGGGTAGCTTGATGTGCTGGCATCTGTACCTACTTGCCAAGTGCTTGATTATAATCCATTTTCATGCTAAACTATTGAACGAAAAAGATACGGAAATGTTCGCCTTGTATAACTAGAACTTGAATAGCTAGTGGCATTTTTGCTTATCTGAAATAAATATTTATGAAAATTAAATCAAATACAATATTATATCAATTATTATTTAAGAAATACTGTGGCTTGCAGAGACTTTTAAAACTTCTGACATTGACAATAAATTAAAGTCAGTTGCCTTAGTTTCGTATAGGTATGTACAGACGCCAGCACATCAAGCTACTACAATCTGTCAGATTTCTTTAATAGATTTTCAACTATAACGCTAAACGTTCAAAGTTGATTGGGAAAATCAGACAGTTTCGGGTAGCTTGCAATCAACACTTCTATCCTAAAGGAGTTCGTATTAGTTACTTTTTCGCCAATTTTGTTTAATTCCCATATGTAAAGCGTTAGTGCATTAATTCCAAATCGCTGCAGCTGATTCTAGCTTACTCCTGACTAACATGCAAACTAGTTTAATGGAGAGTGGATTGTTAAACTCACGCATATTTCGAATAGCAAATCCAAGTCTATGGTATGATTCAACCGCGATCGTCCTCATGTGATCATGAAAAATTAGTCTTGGGTTGAATAGTACTCCAAGGTTTTTCACAAAAAGAACACGGCTATCGGTTCCTCGCCCAGGACGTATTGTGCATGGCTAGGAGTATGAACACGAATAAAATACATCACATTGCATTTAAATGAGTCATTTACAAAGCACGAAAAATATAGGTATCTACTTACTGCGCTGCTACAAAATCGTGATGGTAAATACTCTGCTCTACTTGGGAATTGAACCCACGCTCAGCAGTAATACCTTCGGTCAGTGGACCAACAAGGCAGTAATTATAATACAAGTTTATAACTGAATCCCGACGTCAAATAAGTGAAAACCATGAAACACGTTTAGTAAATTATACTCCCATGATTCCAATATACTTACCTATTATGTTCCAATCTATTACCTACTTACCTACCTATGAACAAAAGTTTTAGTTCGCGTCAAACTTTATGGCGGCTCTGAAGTGCGTTACTCGCTGCGCAGTACCCCACCCCTCACCCCCGCTGACCCATGAATTGGTTACTGCGCAGCGACTCGCCTCATGTTCCGAGCCGCCATAAAGTTTGACGCAAACTTTACTTTTGCCCTACAGAGGAAGATTTTATTTATTTACATTGGCTGTTTGAAAACTAAAAATAATGATTGTATGTGGTATTGTTTACCAGTAATTAAGGCGTTACTAATTTTGTTTGATCAACTTATACACAATTAAGTTATCGGGCTTTATTCCGCTGCCCTAAGACTTCACAATAAAGTGAACGAAGCGTCAATAACATTGTTATCGGCTGGAACTTCGAGCAGGCTGTACTACTCGATTTATAATTAGACGGGTTTTGTAGTCGCGGCCAGTAGTTGCGCGGGCGTGGTGCGACCGGGCGAATCGACGACGCTCAATTCGATTTTAAATTTGAACGTGTGCGCGCGCGCGTTCCACGTCGTCTTTGTTTACAAACAAGCAGACGTTAAAAAAACTTGTGATATTTTGACATTTGTTTACAAGGTAGGTGGTTCATTTTAATTTTAAAGGTCCTGATTACAATAGAATAGTGGAATAATAATGTAATAGTATGGAATAATAATGTAAATTAATAATGTGTGCCTGATTATAAGTATTGTGTCATGCGTGCCGGATTCGGGTTTCGATGCTGAAAAGTATTAAACGATTTCTCACACAATGTGTACACAACACGTTAGTTATAGGACCTGCCGTGCGATTCTGTAAGCATCTCACCGTGAAAGCTTGGGTGAAGTGAGCGTGGAGTGAGCTGTCATTCGCTAGGGATTAACACTATTAAGTGCTCACTTCACTTATGATTTCACGGTGAGATTTTTACAGAATCGACCGGCTGTACCTACTCCGTAGTGCTATTCTCAAAAAATCTCACCGTGATAACTCGGGTGAAGTGAGCTGTCATTAGTATCAATCCCTAGCATCAGATGGAAGGACTACTCACTTCACCTAACTTCTCACGGTGAGATTCTAACAGAATCGACCGGCTGTGTATGTTTACCTGTTTACCTGTTTACCTATTGCCTGTATAAACAATCACGCCTACACATGCAGTCGCTAGACAGCGTCGCTTCTAGGGTCTATACAATGTATTTGTTTTATTTGCGTAACTAACATTATCATAACTACTTTACTGATGCAGCTTCGGTGATCGCAAATAATTACCTTTGATTACCTTGTTCACAAACTAAAGTAAAAAGTTCAGTGCATCTTTTCTTTCTATTTCACTAAGAAAATGATAGGAGATAAATATTAGTTTAGTCCTGTCTAAGTAGTCAGCGCCTGACGTAAATTGACGTATTTTGAGTAAAC
Source organism: Eremobia ochroleuca (assembly GCA_949629135.1). Taxonomy (NCBI): domain Eukaryota; kingdom Metazoa; phylum Arthropoda; class Insecta; order Lepidoptera; family Noctuidae; genus Eremobia; species Eremobia ochroleuca. The sequence goes on from OX451387.1 coordinate 15,377,108, forward strand.
AATTTTTTAATCACGTCTTTTGTGTGTGGAGTATCTTAATTTGACAGGAATAAACTAATATTTATCTTCTGTCCTTTTCTTAATGAAATAGAAAGAAAAAGATGCACTGTACTTAAATTTAGTTTAGTTTGTGAACAAGGGAATCAGCGCCAATATAAATAATTATAAGTACAGACGCCAGCACATCAAGCTACCCGAAACTGTCAAATTTTCCAAATCAACTTTGAACCTTATGATTTTGCGATAAAGTTAAAAATCTATTAAAGAAATTTGACAGATTGTAGTAGCTTGATGTGCTGGCGTCTGTGCATGTTTTTTTAAATCAAATAATCATGCAGTTGGTGTCTTGTTTACGCTTTCCGTTGTTTTTTTTGAAAGTCGATTCTCAATGTCATTGACATATTTTAATGTGGTTTAAATCACACCAATATTATAAAGGCGAAAGTTTGTGTGTGTGTGCTTGTTACTTCTTCACGCTCAAACGGCTGGACCAATTTTGATGAAACTTTTACTAAACTTATCAAAAAGCTGTTTGCCAGCAGTCATGTTTATTAGTGTCGAAATATCAAGTGGTTAGATTAGAAATTCACATGTAGAGCTGATTTTTCCATCGCCAGATAACTTTTAAATTTTTGACAGTTCTTCCATAAAAAACTGTCAGACGTCAATTTTATTCCACGAATAAAAAATATTTGTCGATTGAAAAATCAGCCTTTAGGGGTTTATTTATAAACGATGATTAAAGATAAGTGACATTTTAACGCTAAAAATCTTACGTATTTACGTTCCCGCGAACTAAATACCACAGGCGCGAGTGGTCATTAACCTCAATGAAATCATGTTTTTTATCGTGTTTAGCCCTACAGCGCATAGTGTGCCACATATGGGACATACCGAAAAATATCTTACACATATTTCAAAAATCGATCCAAGTATCGTAATCTGCCGGTCGATTCTGTAAAAATCTCACCGTGAAATCATAAGTGAAGTGAGCAGTTAATAGTGCTAATCCCTAGCGAATGACAGCTCACTTCATCCAAGCTTTCACGGTGAGATGGTTACAGAATCGCACGGCTGGTGTTTACAAGATTAACTATTATATATTTGAGTTTCGAATTTAGTACCAAATATTTTGGATGGATCTGAATAAACATTTATTTATGTTTTCTTCAAATCGGTAGGTACTTTGAATACGATTAACGAGCGGCGCATAATAATCGCAAAAAAAAAATGATAAAATTGAATTTCTCAGTCTGGAAATACTTAGTAGAAGTAAGCCCATGTTCATATTTGTCATTTTACGTGTAATCTTGTAATTTCATTGGTACTACGTAACACAGATTCACATTATAATGCGTGACGTGCCATATACTCGTATGAGTCATACACAAAAACATACATTTCTATTGAGGTATGATTTTTCTAAATATTTTTTCGAGAAATAGCATCATATTTGTAGGCTAGTGTATTTTTTTAAGCCGATATGCGATAAGAAAAATCATGCTCTGTAGGATTAGATCCAGTGGTGTAGCGTGCCTTGGAGGGGCCCTGTATCAAAATTAGTTGGGGGGCCCAAATGAAGGGTAAAGATTTCTCACAAAAGAAACAAAAATGCTTGCATTAAATTAAAATAAATATTTATTCATTATAAGTTATCGCTTCCTCCTAGAAATTGTCATTTAGAATTTTGTCATTTCTGAAGTGAAAACTCTATAGGCACGTATGACAGTTTTTTTTTATATGTTTTTTTCCCGGGAAGCACGAGATTAAGTGACTAACATTTTACTAATTTTTGCTTACACGCGTTAGGGGCCCCTGTAGCCCGGGGGCCCCGTATCATTGATACGGCTGATACGGCGGTAGCTACGCCCCTGATTAGATCATATCCATGCCCATCACGTCTGCGGAGTTTCGCTAGCTAGTTAATTTGACCCTGTATGGGTCAGCGTGACCTACTAAGCTTATTTTACTCTTTTATATTTAGGCCTGTGTTGTCTATAAGGAAGTGACATGACAAAACCCTGCGTTGGATTTGATTATACCGGAAGAGTAAAATCATTATTTAACAAGTACGCCGATCTGTTGGCCATGGCGTTCGTAACAGAAATACTGTACAGACGCCAGCACATCAAGCTACCCGAAACTGACAGATTTTCCCAATCAACTTCGAACCTTACGCTTTAGCCCTGAAGTTGAAAATCTATTAAAGAAATCTGACAGATTGTAGTAGCTTGATGTGCTGGCGTCTGTACTTTGACATAGAAACGGTGCTGTATTTTATTTTCATTCGGACTTACTGTAACCTCACCCGGCCATTTTTAATCCTTATTAGCGAAACTTCGCAGGCGGTATAATATAATTATGTAGGTATCGGAAACTTATATAAAGAACCACGCGGGCGTTGTCCTGGCTCAGCTGTTTACATATAAAATTATCGTCTTAGGAAAGCCGTATTTGTTGTATTGCTACGGATACGAAAGACGCGTCATACCGGTGAAGTTTCGCCTATTACTTCATTTAAAAACCCGCACCCTAATTGCGTTTCAATCACAATCTGTAACATTTTGGATATTGCTAATCCATGGCTTCATAAGTTCGATAGATTTGTCTGCTCGACAATGTAAATAACGCAATGAATGTTGTTGAACTGTCAAAATGAAACCCATTGCTACTGTTTGTATACAAATAGCAATTTTTTTCGAGTTTCTGACTTGGTGGCAGGTGCTATTGTGCATGTGCTATAGCTAAGTTTGATCATTTGATTACGAACTATCCTATAATGTTTTATAGATGTAGCTACTTACAAGGATCTCTTGCCGGGTGGCAAAAATCGGAACTAAACCCGCCGTCCATGGCGAGTTTCGCACTTCAAAAGGAAAAACGGAACAGAAAAGACTACTTCGTTGCCCGTCTGTCTGTCCGTCTGTCAAGACCCTTTTTCTCAGGAACGCGTGGAGCTATCAAGTTGAAATTAATATTAAATACTCAGGGCTGCAACCCCTTAAAGCAGTAAAAAAATAAAATTTCTAAGCCAACGCAATTAAAAGATACGGGCGTTTATGTTCCGTTTATGCCACATATTTTGACACTCGTAAGGGAATCAAAACCTAACTTCCCGTTGACCTACAATCATGAAATTTGGCAAAAAGCAATGTCATGTAGCACAAGTAAAGGAAAAAATCCGAAAATCGTACATTTGTAGTTACATTACAAAAAAAAACCTACAAAGTACGGAACCGTCGGTGGCCGGTGCGCGAGTCCGACTCGTACTTGACCGGTTTTTTCAATACAATTTCACAAAATAATTCCACTAATGTTTACCAATAACGCTCCCTTGTTGTGATATGCAAGCGCCAAAAGATCCTTGAAGTAGATATTCAAACAATCTGCCTGCCTTTTCCCAACTACATAACTACATAACCGGATGCAGCTGAATACCAGTGTTTTACTTGGAGCGACTGCCTATCTGACCTCCACTAGTTACTGCGTAGTACGGTACTCCTTGGTAAGACTGATTGTCAGACTTTTGGGCTCCTGACGACCCGTAACGGCTATCTAAGATTCACGAATGACAGCTTAACGTGCTTTCCGAGGCACAGATGGGTCTTGGTATGTTAAGATGGTCACCCATCCACGGACCAACCGTAGCTTAGCGTAGCTTAACCTGATCGATCGATCCGTGCGGTTGTTGTTACTTAGCACCTATTCACAAACTAAACTAAATTTAAGTTCAGTTCATCTTTTTTCCTTAATATTTCATTAAGAAAAGGACGGAATATAAATATTAGTTTAGTCCTGTCAAATTAAGTCAGCGCCTGACGTAAATTGACGTATTTTTAGTAGGTAATTTTTTAATCACGTCTCAATTGGCAGGCCTGTTGGTCTAGTGGTCAGTGGCCCTAAATGCTATGCGCAAGGTCGTGGGTTCGATTCCCACCTAGGACCAATGTTTGTGTGATGAGCACGATCATTTGTTCTTTGTCTGGGTGTAATTTATCTATAATATGTATGTATTTAGAAATATATATGTATGTTTATCAGTTGTCTAGTACTCATAGCACAAGCTCTGCTTAGTTTGGGACTAGATGGCGTTGTGTGAAAGTTGTGGAATATTATTATTATTATTATTAATTTGTCTATGGAGTATCTTAATTTGACAGGACTAAACTAATATTTTATCTGCTGTCTTTTTCTTAATGAAATAGAAAGAAAAAGATGCACTGAACTTAATTTTAATTTAGTTTTTGAGCAAGAGAATCGGCGCCATTGTTAGAATTTAAATAATAAGTATCTAATGGAATTATCTTAGATTGAAGTAGTTAGATGCAACCTTGATTGGTTAATTTATGATAGATCCGTGACGAAAGTCTGCAGGTACTCAGTACATAAGTACATACCTATCGAGAAGCAAGTCTGTCGGTCTATTCTGTAAAAATCTCACCGTGATATCAAATGTGAAGTGAGAGTTAAATGAGATGTCAGTCCGCCTGATGCTAGGGATTGACACTATTGACGGCTCACTTCACTTAAGTTTTTACTTTGAGTTTTTTACAGAATTGATCGGCTGTTGTGCGAGTTAATTAATTCGATAATACCTATGGCTTTATTAAATAACTATAGCTTCTGCCCGAGATTTCGTCCACGTGAAATTTCTTTCTCCCCCAACCGACCCTGTCCCATCCTATCGCATTCCCGCGCTATTACTTCATTTTCGCATAGAGTTCTTTCTAACTTTTTTTTTAATTTTGCTCAGCTCCTAAGCTCTCTAGCGTGATGTTAAGTAGCCTATAGCCTTCCTCAAGAATTGGGCTATCAAATTACACAAGAACTTTTTAAATCCGACCGGTAGTTCCAGAGATTAGCGCGTTCAAACAAACAAACTCTTCAGCGTTATTATTAGTATAGATTGTAATTATCGTCGTAGTTCATTGTAATCGTTATGCTAACGATAACAGTAACAACACCTTGACGGAATCTAGCAAGGACGAAAATAGTAGATAACAATCTAGATTACACCTAGAAATAGCGTCAATACGCTATGTTCTAGGTTGAATCTTAAGCTGATTAGATCATTATTTTGTTCTAGATTGAATTGAGAAAATAACTAAAAATGCATCTTTACCTATATGTTCGATTACGTAGAGATTAATGTATTATTGTGCAACTATAGGTATTGTGTAATTTATAGGAAGGTACAGACACCAGCGCATCAAACTACTACAATCTGTCAATTTTTTAAAATAGATTTTCAAGTTTATCACTAAAGGATTAGGTTCAAAGTTGATTAGGAAAGTTTGACAGTTTCGTTTATACAGTCCGTTACTTAGATAGGCACCAAGATATAAATTATAATCTACTAGCTTTTTGTCCGCGGCTTCACTCCCGTGGTTGTCGGAAAATATGCCACGGGAACATCCAGGGTTTCATTGGTTTGCGCGGCGCACGCTAGTAAGCTCCCAGTTGGCATGGTTTTCTCCCACATCTTCAACAATCATCGTAAGATTTGAGCCAATTTACACAAAACTTTAACGAATAATTATACAGGGTTACTGGTAACTCGACGTATTCCTTGCAGGACATCATAGTAGGGTTAAAATGCAACAAATTAAGCCACCAAATGTTCTACCGAAGTTCAGTAGTTTTTGAGTTAGTAAGGGTTTTAGATTTTTTGTGAAAAATCCCAGATTAAATTATTTGAAGCCAATTTGAAAATTATTCACGGGGCGGCTGTACTGAAATTGGAGTTATTATCATAGTTGACGCCGTAGCGGATCGTTTTTAATAATTAAAAGTTCAAAATGACTAAAACTTTGGTGAAGATCACTAATCAAACATTTTTTTTTTTGTAATTTTGGCTATTACTTCATACAAAATGTTGTCTTAGCACAAAAAAAATACTACACCAGGTGTACAAATTATTAGTAAAATATCCTTGTCTTATCAGCTATCCAAAAATGTATGATTGTCAATACTTTTGCGTGTGTGACAGGGAAAGATAGAAGTTTTATGGGGAGCAGGTAAAATTGCGAGACGGTCCGTCGCACCGCGTCGGACCGTCGTATTATTCGTAGTTTTTACCTGCGTTTGAATTCCAAACACTCGGCAAGCTTTATGATTGGTCACTATTGTTCCCTCGGTACGAGACAGGGTGCGACTTCACAAAATCTGGTCGTCAGCGTTAGTTAGTTACAACTCTACGTTGCGCAAGTTCGTGTTTTGTTATCTGGCTATATCCCTGACTGTTGCCCCATATCTTGCTCTTGTGTTGTGCTGTGCGTTCATAAGTGCTGACTATGGCTGCATATTCTAATCAAGAATACGCTGACATATTGTACTGTTACGGACTTTGTGACGGTAACGCTGCTGAGGCGCGAAGATCATATCAACTGCGCTTTCCAAACCGCCGACTCCCCCACGTTAGTGTCTTCGGATCGACTTATCGGCGATTATCTGAAACTGGCAGTGTTCAAAGAAGCAGGCAAATTGACACTGGTCGTTCTCGGAGATACACGGCTGAGGACGAGGAGCTGATTCTTCAACGTTTTATTGACGAGCCCAACATATCTACAAACATCGTAGCGCGTGAGCTTGGTATGTCACAGTGGAAAGTCTGGTCTGTAGTTCACTTGTCAGGCCGACATCCATACCACTACCAACCCGTGCAGTCATTAGAAGAGAGAGATCCGCAGAGACGGCTTGAATTTTGTCGTTTCATGCTAAATGCCGATGCCGAAAGTGAAAACTTTTTGAAAAACATTCTGTGGACCGATGAGTCATGTTTTGACCGTGATGGTATCACAAATTACCACAATTTACATTACTGGGCACCGAAGGGAGAAGGAAACCCTAAGAAACTAAAACCAACCGCATCGCAGCGTAAGTTCTCGCTTAATGTTTGGATGGGTATTATCGACGATAAGTTAATAGGCCCACATATTTTACCCCGAACATTAAATGGGGAACTTCATGAAGATTTCCTAAGAAATCATTTAGCAGCACTGCAGCTCACGGATGTACCCGAAGAAAGAAGGGCAAACATGATATACCAACATGACGGATGTCCAGCCCACTTCCGCATCACAATTCGACAATTGCTGGATGAAAACTATCCAAACCGATGGATTGGGCGCGGTGGGCCGATTCCGTGGCCTGCACGAAGCCCTGATCTGACGCCGCTAGACTTTTACGTCTGGGGTCATATGAAAGACCTAGTTTATGTGACCCCCGTAAATTCAATTGAAGAACTAAGGGAGAGAATAACAGATGCGGTGGACCAGATGAGGACCACAATCACATCAAGAATCACAAAAACCGAAGTGAGGAAGCGAATAAGAGCATGTATTCGAAACCGAGGGCAGCACTTCGAACAAGACGTGTGAAATGCATGTTATTAAAGACCACAAATTGATATTGATTAAAAATAATAATAATTTTCACGAAATTTTTTAATTTGATTTTCCGAATAAACACCTTCTTGTACTAAATCAAAAACGATTTTCATAATGCAGTCCAAGACTTTGTATTAACTTTCATACCTTTTAATATAATTTGTGAACCTGGTGTAGTATTTTTTTTTGTGCTAAGACAACATTTTGTATGAAGTAATAGCAAAAATTACAAAAAAAAAATGTTTGATTAGTGATCTTCACCAAAGTTTTAGTCATTTTGAACTTTTAATTATTAAAAACGATCCGCTACGGCGTCAACTATGATAATAACTCCAATTTCAGTACAGCCGCCCCGTGAATAATTTTCAAATTGGCTTCAAATAATTTAATCTGGGATTTTTCACAAAAAATCTAAAACCCTTACTAACTCAAAAACTACTGAACTTCGGTAGAACATTTGGTGGCTTAATTTGTTGCATTTTAACCCTACTATGATGTCCTGCAAGGAATACGTCGAGTTACCAGTAACCCTGTATACTCAAATCTTTCTCATGAATCACTCCCTCCATTGGGGAAAACCGCATGAAAATCTATTTGGTAGTTTTTGTGTTTATCGCGTTCAGACGGAAGATGCGGGGGAGGGCTTTGCTTTATATTGTCTAAGTAGGTAATGATTTCGGTTAGCAGATCTTTAATTTGAAAAATATATTATAGAGGATTCCTAAAACTAGTTTCTGTTATTGACGTAGGTACCTTCTCGCATAGGTAGGTTTGTATGGTCAGTGCCAAAAGTGTAGGTATTTATTTTTGAGAGACGCGTTTAAAACAAGGAAAAAAAGCACCTACTTATTTGCAAACCGTAGACAACCTACTAGGTAGATACTACCTCCGTTATGTTAGACATATACATAGGTGGGTAGGTGCATCGATCCCTTATAGAAAGTAAATAGATAAATCGGACCAAAATATGAAACAAACTCAAGAAACATATGTACAGCTCGATTGAAAATGGCGGCTCGGAACATGATGCGAGTCGTTGCGCAGTAACAAATTCATGGGTCAGCGGGGGGGAGGGGTGGGGTACTGCGCAGCGAGTAGCGCATTTCAGAGCTGAATTGAAGTTTTACGCGAACTATACCTACCTAAAATAAATTCAATCCTAATAATTGGGGTACAATTTTCGACTAATTATTCCTCAATGGGCATGCTGTTTTTATACAGGGTGGCAGAGGTATCTCGCAAACTGAAAAATATGAATTCAGAACAACATGATTCTAGAATCTAGACCCCCTAGCGCGCAAGGGGGGTTAGAATAATATAAGTAATGCCGGTCGATTTTGTAAAAAACTCACCGTGAAAACTTGCGTGGAGTTGTCAGTGTCTATTCACTGATGCTAGGGATTGACCAAGCAAACATTAACAATCATAATCGAGAGTTTGATAACATTTTTTGTGCTAATTCTATTGATCATTTTATATAATTTCAAAACTAGTATTTTAGTTGTCAAAACATTACTATTTTGTGGGGTTTTAAAATAAAATAGCAAAACAGAAACAGACAGAATATCAATTTTGTTGGTTTTTTAATTTTTTCCTAGATTGAAAAATTCATTGCCGTATTTACGTAGATATTTTTTTTAAACATATGAAGCAAAGGATTACTCCGTGGTCATATCCTTTAAAATCATTCAGAGGGTAAATGATCATGTGAAGCGCAATTAGAATGCAGACCGAAGTGTTTAATTTAGTTAATTCTGGGCACGGAACACTAGAAATTAACATAGTCACACACAGACGAGTTCGATTTTATTGGTACGTTTGGAATAACAGAAAGTTGAATGAAACGTGACTAATCTGAAAACACTTTTATTCGAATGAAACCTACATCAACTCTATCTAATAATTAATAATGTATATCAAACTAATAATGAAGCTGAAGAGTTTGTTTGTTTATTTGTTTGAACGCGCTAATCTCTAGAACTACCGGTCCGATTTCATTGAAAGGAGGGAGTATAAAAGTAGTCAATTTTAGCCCAATGAGCGGCAAGTTAATAATTGGTAATTGAAGTACGCGTTCTACAGAATGTAAAATAACTTGCCGCTCATTGGGCAAAAATTGACTACTTTTATACTCCCTCCTTTCTTTTTGCATTTGATAGCCTAATTCTTGAGGAAGGCTATAGGCCATTTAACATCACGCTATGACCCTACGGAGCCGAGCAAAAAGACAAAAAAAGTCAGAAAGTTCGCTAAGCGAAAAAGAAGTAATAGCGTGGGTATGCGATACGATGCGACGAGGTAGGTTGGGGAGCAATAATTTTCACGCGGACGAAGTCACGAGCTGAAGAAAGTCGCTTAATAAAATTAAATTGAGGGGAGCACCGCAAAATCTGATTAAAATAGGCAGGCTGTTCCTGTACTTACCGTACAACTAGGGAATGCAAATCCGTACTGTTTTAAAATCCGGCTTTTAAGAACGGATTTTTGGTTCACTCCGGATTATCCGGATTTTACGGATTTTTCATGAAAATGAATAAATCACAAACGCTAAGCAGAGAGGCAGGTTATACTCTTCGGTCTTCTGTACAACCTGTTGCAGCGTATGCATGTGGTCTACGGTGCTAAAGCCTTCACGAAATCCAGCTTGTTCGGGAGGCTGGAAGTCGTCAAACCTGCGCGCGAGACGGTTGGTGACGACTCTTGGAAACAGCTTGTAGACATGGCCCAGAAGTGAGATGGGCCTATAATTCTTAAGAAAGGCTTTGTCGCCCTGATTACGGATAGTCCGGATTGCATTCCCTACGTACAACATATCAGGTTGGCACAAAAGTAATGAGGTGGTGGACTTGATTTACGTTTTATGTTTTTTATTATTATTACAATATCAAAAGCTTAGTCAATGATGTAATCACGACTTCTTGCCGACGATCCGGCAAAGTTTGGATGCCTTTCCAGATGGTATTCCACGGCGTGGTGACTGCAGTTAAGTGCTTCCGCTAATTCACTAGTGGTAGCATCCGGGTTCAACTACAGCTCGCGGCGTAAATCGTCATCATTCACTGCGGGTGGTCGTCCTGAGTGTGGCTGACTTTCAAGGCTCCTGTCTCCTGATTTAAAGCGGTCAAACCATCGGGACACCGTCGCATGGCGTTTACTTCCAGCGCCCAATGCAGTCTTGATATTGTCAGCCGCAGCCCGCGTACTGTGGCCATAGTATAAAGAGGGGAAGTAGGCTATCTCCGGCCTAATCCGCGATATAATTGCCTACTGTCTTAGGGTTGTCACTATTAGGAAAATTTTAATTCAGTGCAAACCAATACAGAAATGTAAAACAAATACAGAAATGTATTCAAGATTCAGAGCAGTATTATTTATAAAAAAAAGGCATAAAATAAACCGGCGTGCGGCGGGGCGGTGAGGGCGCGACTGTCCGCTCTTCGTCAGATTCGGTTGTTGCCCAAACCGCTAACATAACTTAATAGACTAAGAGCTCGTATATCATATATAAAATCGTAAAAAAAATACAAAAAACTGTTTAGTATAATTATATACTAGTCAGTTTTTTGTATTTTTTTGATAGGCACAATGTAATAGTATTTGTACACATAAAGGACCATATTTATTTTTATTTTTAATTAATACAAACATATCTATTGAATCACACATTTATTACAAAATTACAAATTAGCTACAGAAAAATACTTTCTTCGGTTTCGACTATGACGAAACGCCTTGTTATTAAACTTTAATGTGTAATATATCCGCATCCTTGTAAATAACTTTTGGAAATATAATTTCGGAAAGCATGGGCAGGGCGGTGAAAAATGTAAATCTTATATTTGTTCATAAACAAAAGCCGCGACGCGCGAACCTCGTGCGGTGTTAGCCCCGACTGGCGCTGTGAGAAACGGGTCGAGATTTTGTTTAAGTGTGCGTGCGGCGCGCATAGATACTTTGGCGCACACATACAAGCCGCGCGCGGTGCGTTTGTATGAAGATAACTTACTCCCCCTCTTTGTACTATGCTGTGGCCTAACAAGTACTCGTATAAGTATAGTGTTCGAACTTGTCGCTCGTCCATTTTTCTTCAAACTGACTAAACCGATCGCGAGGGCGGCTTTATATACTTCACATCACAAGTACCTAGATTGTTCTACAACATTCTAGAATATTATCCAAAACAATGAACTGGAAAAAGGAAATGTATGGAGTTTTGTAGTGGCTCACTACTTTTGTGCCAACCCAATAATATATGTAAATATCTAAATAGGTATAGAGGTATGATGAGGAAACAGAGGGTAAAGTTCACTCAACCTCCATAGAAAAGGGAGGATCTTGTCTGGTGGGCAAATACCCGTTTTATTCGTATCGGGCCGTTGTATAGATATGGTAGTGGCGCGGTAAACTTTGTTTGCGAGATGCAGGACTTTGTGTAACGTCAGTATGAGTTGTAAATACTGCTACATAGGTAAGTATTTACTTCTATATACCTACTCATATTTATTATCTAATTGCTCAGTTACCTACATACCGCAAACTGCACAAATTACTTGGATCAACCGAGTTTAAATGAGCCTTAATGCGTAAAATGATCCTTAATAAGCGCCCCTCCATCGCAGTCGGGTAAAAACACCCTCTTCATCAAGTATCCGTGCTCTTAGTACGGAAAACTCTTCACAACGCTTTTTAAAAGCTTAAAAAGGGATCGATGGACGGTTCGTTGTGGTTAATTTTGTTTGTTCAATTTCAAGGAGGAACAACTGTTTTGAGCTTAGGCAAAAGGTCTGCGGTTCCGAAACCACTGTCATTGATTTTGCTTGTTTTTTTTTCTTTTTTTACTTTTTAGGGCTTGGTCTTCACTATTCTAGAAATTTCATAGTCTGCCTATAATGTTCCCACTGCTGAGACACTGGCTGTGAGAGGGAGCGGGCCGTAATCCACCACGCGGGCCCAATGCGGGTTGGTAGATGTCACATGTCTTCGAATTTTTGCTTCTAGTACAGACGCCAGCATATCAAGCTACTACAATCTGTCAAATTTCTTTAATAGATTTTCAGCTTTATTGCTATTGTCATTAGGTTCATGTTTGATTGGGAAGATTTGACAGTTTCGGGTAGCTTGATGTGCTGGCGTCTGTGCATACTGGTTTCCTCATGATGTTTTCCTTTACCGTTCTGAGAGCAGTGGTGATGAAATAATTAACACAAAGTAAAGCGCCTGTCTGGGTTCGAACCTACGACCTACAACTCGTAAGTCGCGGCCGTTTCTACTGGACCACCACGGCTAATCTGCTTCATCTTTAGCCAGAGCAATTTCTTTGACTAACTAATGGTGGGTTGGGTCCACACGATACAGACTTTCATACAGACTTCTATAGAATTTTGTCTGTGCGACTTTTTATCATACCGACATTTGTCTGTACTGCTTAGTTGCACAGACAAAATTCTATAGAAGTCTGTATGAAAGTCTGTATCGTGTGGACCCACCATAACGTATTTTTTGACTAGTGAACATTAGGACTTTGACGCAAAAATACGTTTTTCATCAATAATTGTGTTTAAGTAGAGCTAAAAACGTTGTTTTTGGCATTGGGAGGTCAATGACCTAAAACTAACCATGTTCAATGATGTTTTCGATTTATTTAAATATGGCGAGTTTTAGCGGATGAACGCTGTAGGAATATGGATAATAAACAAAAAGTAAAAGGATGAAAACACTGTGATTGACGCACTTGTACTCTCGAGATTTAAATTAACTCAGTTGCTCCTGACACGTCTCTGAACTCAATAGACTAGATTCGATTACGGTACGGTACACTGGAGTAATACAAGCATACGAATACTCGATACTGAGCTTGTGTCAGATCGATACCTACTTTACTAATATCCGGTGTCAGTTGCGTTGTTGTGGTCACCGTCCCTATAAAATTACGGAATGTGGTTTAGAGTTTCTTAGGTATTTTGTACCGTTCCGTGATTGTAGCATTCTGTTGAATATACATAAAAATTTTGGGTTTGCACCTAACTGTTTCTTTTTTCAGGATAGAACTCATTGCAAAAATTAAGTCAATCCAAATACTGACATAAAGATGCAGGGCTAGCCCTAACGCTCCTTCACAAGAGGTAGCTGGACGAAGACTGTGTGGTTAAAAGGCTAAGCGCGCACCACGAAATTTAATCGTTGCAAATAATAATCGCCAATCTATGAACAATACCAATACATTAGAGTCCGAAAAAAGTCGCTTGAACATTCGCTCGAAACATTATTTGCGTTTGCGATTTTATGCCGCATGAACGTGCGATTTTGGAACCTAACCCAACACAACTACCTGAATATCCTTTTTGTCTGTTCAGCACCCTAATTGCGTAACATACTATCAATCTTAATCTGAAACGTTTTGAAGCATATTGCTGATCCATTGCTTCATATGTTCGAAAAATGTATCTGCTCAACAACGTAAATAACGCAATGAATATTGTTGAACTGTCAAAATGAAACCCATCGCTACTGATAGTGCGTTACGCAATAACCCTGCATCTGCATGTCTCTCATTGTGATTTCATTCGGTACTTTTGGATTCCTTGGCTTCGATTAAAATCATCACACGCCTCGTACATATAAATGTGGCTGAAAAAATATAGGGTCATTGCTCATTTATCGCGGGTGACATGTTGGCAACGGCATAATATCGCTTTTATTACTTCACCTTGAACGCTTTATCATCAAGTTATCTGCATGCAGTTACATCCAGAACAGGGATGGAGCCGTCATTATGTATTTATAAATTATTTACTTTTAATGTATTTACCTCGGTCACTCGGTAAATTTGGAACTCGAGTCACAACACTCATTGGGTATTCGCCGGTCTACATACTTATACTAGTAGTACGAATAATAAAGGTGAAGAGTTTGTATACAACGTGTAACGTTAAATGCGCAAAACCGCAGACACCCCAACTGATTTTAAATTCAATTGACCTATTTCACAGAGAAAATAAGTCGTTAAAAAAACTGTAAAGGTTTTATGTGCTGTTTTAGTTTTACTGGCCATTCTGATCGTTTCTTGCGTCTGCGACGACGCTATATCGAGGGAGGAGTCGTCACCGGGCCGCTGCGCCGCGCTGACATTGGATTGCTTGACCTATTAATAAATAGACACGGCAACGTTTTTAATGAAGATTTTTTGAAAAATGTGATATACAACGTGTAACGTTAAATGCGCAAAACCTCAGACACCCCAACTGATTTTTCATTCAATTGACCTATTTCAGTGAGAAAATAAGTCATTAAAAAAATTGTAAAGGTTTTATGTGCTGTTTTACTTTTACTGGCCATTCTGATCGTTTCTTGCGTCTGCGACGACGCTTTATCGAGGGAGGAGTCGTCACCGGGCCGCTGCGCCGCGCTGACTTTGGGTTGTTTGACCTATTAATAAATAGACACGGCAACGTTTTTAATGAAGATTTTTAGAAAAATGTGACCTATATTAAAAAGTGGTTCAGTTAATCCTGCTCGTTATTCTGATCAAACTATTTTCAGGTTTTGCGCATTTAACGTTACACGTTGTATATTAAAAAGTGGTTCAATTAATTCTGCTCGTTATTCTGATCAAACTATTTTCAGGGTTTTGCGCATTTAACGTTACATGTTGTACAGACTCTTTAACATGAAAAGGAAAGAACGCTTAGTGATAACGAGGTAAAAGCACGGGCAGCCGATGCGATGCCAGAGGGTGGGTCGGAGGAACAAGAAATTTCACGCGGACGAAGTCGAAGGCCCAAGCTAGTTCTGTAATAATCTGACGGTGAATTTGGTGAAGTGAAAGCTCACTTCGCTTAAGTTTTCACGGTGAGATATTTGTAGAATAGACCGTAAACTCCCAGAGAAGACAGGCATCTGAGTTCCTGTAATTCTGTTTCTATAGGTATATTTCTAGGTGCAATTAGATATTAAAGACTGGGATGCTGGGTTCTCTAATGATTCTACGGTTTCGGTCTTCGGGACCTAACAGCTACTTAGCACCATCTGTCTTTCGTTACCCTATCAATATTTTAACTGTAAATGTCGAACTCGATCACGACGCAACAGCAGTACGGAATTGGATGAAATTGGGCAAACAGATAGACCGTATCTTGGATTGAAATATAGGATACTTATGATCCGAGTGTATGAAGAAAATTTCCGTAGATTCGAGTACTGTAACCGCAGGCAAAGCTAGTCAGTAAGGCATCCCTCTATCCTTTAAGTAGCACGCAGCATTTTGTGCCTACATCAACTGCAAGTGCAAAAGTTATATAGTATGACTAGCATCCGCCAGCAACTTCGTTTGCGTAGAATTCGGAATTCCCGCCGTTTAAAAATATGTTGCTTAAATAATGTGGTCAATGTAATTGGTTTATTTATATATGTATAGAAAGATAGATTAGGTAGGCTTAATACATTCGTGTCTGTGAAACCATGGAAATACACATACAAAATTTCAACCCAATCGGTCAAGCCGTTTAGTAGTTGACATACCGACAGCAGCGCCACCTACCGGGTCAAATAGTATTTTTAAAATAGTCCAGGAAACCATCGAAATACCCATATAAAATTTCAACCCAATCGGTTCAGCCGTTTAGAATTTACGAAAAAGATAAGTACGGGAGGAGTCATACTACCCGTTGTCCTATTACCCGTTTTCCCGTAGGAATGAAGCATTTTCCCACGTTAAAAAGTAGCCTATGTTCATCAGGGATAATGTCGGCTTCTAATGGTAAAACAATTTTTCAAATCGGTCCAGTAGTTTCGGAGCCTATTCAATACAAACAAACAATCAAATCTTTCCTCTTTATAATATTAGTGTAGATAAAAAACCCCTTATTAATCACTACATAGTATAAAACAAAGTCGCTTCCCTGTCTGTCTGTCCCTATATATGCTTAGATCTATAAAAGTACGCAACGGATTTTGATGCGGTTTTTTTTAATAGATAGAGTAATTCAAGAGGAAGGTTTTTATCTATAATACATGCATAATATAGTAGAGAAACACTGATAATTTTAGAGGTTTCTAATGTGATGTCGTAAATAAACACATTTTTTTGCGCTTACGTTGTAAACGCTGGCTGAACCCGTCGAGACAGATCAAAATAATGTACTACAGTATTGTACACCTTAAAAAGGTCTACAAAAAAGTCCGCGATGGTATATGTCTATCTCTTAGGGATAACCCACAATAACCATTTTTTATCCTATACTTTTTACGAGAAATAGTGGCTCTAAAATTATCAGTTTCTCCATTGCACCCGTGCGAAGCTGGGGCGGGTCGCTAGTAAATAATAAAAAAATAAGAAAAAATAATAATATTAGTGTAGACTAACCAATGTTCTGTGGTAAAGTTATGACTGAGTAGATATTGCACTTTTCTATGAAACAGCTGTTTTTTTTTTCGAGACCTGCCGTGCGATTCTGTAACAACCTCACCGTGAAAGCTTGGGTGAAGTGAGCGTGGAGTGAGCTAGGGATTAACACTATTAAGTGCTCACTTCACTTATGATTTTACGGTGAGATTTTTACAGAATCGACCGACAGATGAAAAATTTCTAGGCTTGGGTGTCTAGAATCATTTGTGCTGAATTCATGGTAACAGTTTGTGCGTCGGTGTCCCTGCGACCCTGTATAAGTGACCTAAGTAATCTCAATGTTTTTCCACTTCCTGGATTGGTTTTGTTTATTTTTATACAACATAATATTGTATAGATTTGCCACAAATACTTTTCGTAGGCAGATACCTATATTATGTTAATGCCATCAGTTGTTAGTGGGCCGAGTTTATGAAACGAGTTTGTTAAAGATAGGATAGGTGCGTTAAGTACCGCTGCGCTCGTAAAACGTTTAGTGTAATAAAGTAATCCGGCTGTCTGTTGTTTTTGTGTGTACTGTGAAGTGTGTCTGGAGGTTTCCAGACAATTAAGTGATCGAAAATAATAGATTCTCTTCTCCATTTTGTGATAAAGTTTGCCACCAACTTTATTACCCGAGTCATTCTAAACTGTTTCATTGGAGGTTCAAAATATACCTAACCGCCCAAAGTTGCGCTCTGTGCCTAAGGACTTAAATTTTGGAATTTATATTGAATCTGTTCACAGTAAGTAGCTTGTTCTTGGGATCGCGTTTGAGGAAACGGTGCGATAGGCCTGCGCCTATGGCACCGTTTCCGTGTAAAGCAATTATGATACTGTTATCATAATTGCTTTATAACGCGCTCTGTTGAGGGAAAAACGCGGTTAAATCATAGTGAACCGACCCAATATTACACCGAAAAATTAGTGTAAAGAAGGGGCCCGTGGCTAAATAATAACAGCCGCACAGGCCGATCGATCAGGTTAAGCTACGCTTGCCGCGGTTGGTCTGTGGATCAGTGGCCATCTTTACATACCGAGACCTTTACGTAGAGATGCTTTTCCGTTACCTATGTAATAGTGTACCTACTATCAGTTGCGCTGTTGGCAGCTGTCGCCAATATGGCCTCTTGTCTGTACCTCCATAGTTCCTTGTTGTTACCAGCGTATCCTTGTCGTTAGCGTAGCAAATGACGCTGACATCGTAAAGAAACGCACTGCGCAACAGTCAGTCGTACCCAGTGTTACACCGTAGCGGCCTCAGTATTGATCTCTGTGGGACACCGCACGCGCCGATCGCAACGATCCCAGCACGGGTTGGTGACGGCACTTTTTGTAGATCCAGTAGGTCCCAATGATGATCTTCTGTCAAAAGCAATTTAGTAGATCCTTAGAAGTGGTAAGGAACACTATACAAGCAATGTGCAAACTGCAAACTACACATAAAACACGTTGCAATACTCGTAATAATAACTTCATTGAAAATTACTCGGTAGGTACACGGAAAATAATGCAAATGAATGTAATTAATTCACAAATTAGTGTCGATATCTTATTACGCAAACCTTGGATTTCCTATTTCGCAGAAGCAGCTCATTTTTATTATTAAACTATTAAAGCCAATCTGGTAGGTACCTCATCTTGATTATATTATAATCTTGATTTTTTGCAACTCGTCTCTTTCGATGACGATGAATGAATCAATTGCGTAACACACTATCAGTAGCAATGGGTTTCTATTTAACAACATTCATTGATTTACTTACGTTGCTGAACAGACACGTTTTTCGAACATATGGAGCAATGGATTAGCAATTTGCTTCAAAATGGTTCAGATTGACACTGATAGTATGTTACGCAAATATGGTGCAGGCCTATGTCTGGTATAGTACGGTTACCTGCCTTTTAAAAGCTATTTTAATGAGTGAAGCGTGCAATGAAAAATGTTCAATAAAACCTTTGTAGATTCAGTAAAGCAGACTCTCAGGACCTACACACTGCGATAAGGGAATTTATAACAACAAGACACTTCATATAATCCCGCTTAAAAATTATGTGTGCGATGCATGAGACGTAATTTTATAACTTTACAGTAATAAACAGCTTTATTGTATCATAAACGAGGTAAATATTTAGGCATGTGTTTGTTATCTTGATCTATGTATGTATGCAAATAAATAAAATTGAAGTGCCTGTTGCTGTATTGTCAAAATAACAGCTTTTTTACAAAAATGCATATGAAAGTATATACGCTACATAACAAAAAAGAAAATTGTCGTCTGTTTGGTCCTAGGTTACTTTCATTTTAGAAAAAGAAAATTAAAACCCATGTAATCTAATGTTTTGTCCTTTTCACGCCTACTAATGTATATACCTTTTCACGCCTACACCGTTAAGCTAACTTTGATGAAATTTGGCAAGGAGACACACATCTATCTCCTTGCCTTTAGTAGTAGTAATAGTTCAAGTAGTCTATGTCCTTCCCCAGGATGTGATGGCATCCTGGGGAAGGACATAGACTACTTTTTGTTCCGGTAGCACATTCTCGTGAGATAATTTCTGACATCCACGCGGGCGAAGCCAAGAGCAGAAGCTAGTATTAGTCTGGCGTCTGTACGCCATACAAATTACTGATATGAATGCAGAAATTTTACTTAGAGCTGATTTTTCAATCGACAGATATTTTTTTGTTCGTGGAATGAAATTGACGTATGACCGGTTTTGTATGTAAAACTGTCAAAAATTCAAAATTATTCCTCGGATAAAGTTATCTTCGTGGGGAAACATCAGCCTTTAGGGTGACATAAGTGTTGGGCGGCCATAACGCTGAAAGAGATCTTTTAAAGACAACCTTTGGATGTATTGATGACGGAAAGACCATACCATATTAATGTTCTGGAATATTAATCATATTCTACTGGCAATTTTTAAACCGTTTCTGGGAATTCAGAACAGGTTTTGAAATAATTCTTAATTATTTCTTAAAATTAAAACCTAATGGTGTCATTGGCAGCAATTATTACATTATAAAGACACTGTTTATAGGTTTTAATAAAAAAAATACATATAATCAAACTACAATAAATAATAATGATTCCATATCACGCAAAATATTCTTATCACGCAAACTGACATCGAAATAAGCGGATATCAGCAGAGACGAAGGAAAGTGATACAAAATATTTCTATCTTCGCCTTAGTAGGGCCCTATAGCGCTCTTAGCGCAGTACTCACTTAGTTTTTGTGCAAATACGAACAATTCTTATTGTTAGATTTCTTACAGTTCAATCTAAAAATAATTGAGTGTGCATTTACTTGTATATTGAAAAGTTATATTAACTAGTGTTGTGAAAAAATGTAACCTTGTGTTTATATTTTACTGATTTTGGCTACAAAAGTTGGTGTGCATTGACTTATTTAAACGTGTTCAACCGTAACAGAATGTCAGAAATACAACGGCTCGCGTAGTTAATAAAAAAATAACCACAAACAATGCAAAGGAATGTAATGTTTACATTCAGTTTTTTTTTAAATAAATCCTTTACCTTTTGTATTTCCGTACCTCGGAGTGGTATAAACGCCTTGTTGGCTTTGTACTTGTAAGGACAAAAGAGTATTTGACTTGGATAAAATAACGCTATTTTAAGTTACGGACAAGCCTTGACCTGGGTGGATAAATTTGACGGCTTTTCGCGCTTTTTTTCTACATTTTCCCGCTCAAAGTCCCTACTTCCCTAGCCTACCTTACTCGGAGAATAATGACAATATCTACTGAGAACAGTTCAAATTCAGCCTAAAAACCAATAAACCAACGTTATTTAGCACAAAGATTAGATAGCAGTTAGA
This sequence comes from Eremobia ochroleuca, assembly GCA_949629135.1. Lineage (NCBI taxonomy): Eukaryota > Metazoa > Arthropoda > Insecta > Lepidoptera > Noctuidae > Eremobia > Eremobia ochroleuca. The sequence goes on from OX451387.1 coordinate 15,397,724, forward strand.
TGTTCACATAAAACATCTGTGCTATGATGTAATTATTTGATAAACAGTTTGTTATTGCGCTTATCGCGAACTTTGTTGATGTTTTGGATTCGCATTCGCTCTATTTACTTGAAATAGCTGCGATAACGATCGCTGCGGAGTATAGTTAGTAACTTGCCGACATGAAATGTTACATGTTTCAACTGATAGAGTTGTTCAGGATAGTATTGAAAGTGATTCGACAGAATAAAACAATTACGCAGATCAAGGAAGAGAAAAAGGTAAAGTACTTACAATGAAATAAGTTCTTGACCTGAAATTGTCTACTACTTGTTGTTGTACTTGTATTGTAAGAAATAAAACTGTTGCCAAATTGTTTGATTTCACGTTTATAGATGAACACTGAAGGTTGCTTCAGCCACCGATAAACAGCACGAGCTTGACTATTGATGAAACCGATGGCCCATGTGTGGCCTGCCGGAAGCCAGCTTTTTCACATCTCCGCCGCGAAACCATAGTGAAACCGTAGTAGTTCCGCCAAAACTTTTCTGTTGTACGACAAGAGAAACTGCCTGTTCTAACGCACTGATTTGAGTATGATTCCATTCTAATCTAAGAGGTCTGAAATAGACCTATATAGTATTTACTAAGTCGAAAGCGGAGAAATTTTGATCCGATTGCTGCAATTAAACTGCAGGGTAATTGCGTAACACACTATCAGGAGCAATGGGTTGTTGAACTGTCATTTTGACAGTTCAACAACATTCATTGCGTTGTTTACGTTGTTGAGCACATATGGAGCAATGTATTAGCAATATGCTTCATAATGATTCAAATTGAGAGTAATAGTGTTTTACGCAATTAGGGTGCTGACTCTTTATGATGTTCAGAATCACTTTTTTTTAGAGTTTAGAATCACGACATAATGTAGTAATGTTTCTTTGCGCAATCCGTTTAGCGGTTTCCCATAATTATTTTCGCAGCGAATATATGCTAAGGCTTTAAGAGCGGGTATAAAGACAGACAAACCTCTTTTTTCAGCCCCTGATTGTGAAATAGAAATATGCTTGTACTGCCCGCAAGATTGGACGGAAGATGAGATGTGCGTCATTTTATAAACAAAATCTATTTATAAGTTATGAGCATTGCCTGTCTTCACAAAAAAATATTGGCATTTACATATTGGTCGCTAAAAAGGAAAACGTATCGAACCTACTGAGACGGATTAAAAATATTCTTGAAAAGCGGTCACCGGTTTCGGCATGATTAAGTAACAACAACGAGTACAGTCCGCGCGCGAGCTCCGAGGAATCGGTGGCTGAGGAAGCGGGCGGGTGTGCGCCGCGCCCGACCGTCGCTCCATCCCCCGCACTCTCCCAGTACTAGTGTTGACCTTGATGCGAGAACACGCTTATCGAGTCATTTTTAATTTTGCGATAGTAGGTAGTGTTATTTTCTACTATAAATAGTACTGCATTTATAATTATGTTGTTTTGTCACGATGTAATGCGATTACCGCCTTATATGTGCGACTTGAACCCAATAGAGCTCGCATGGGCAAAAGTTAAAAGGCTCGTGAGGGAACACAACATTACTTCATATTTTTCTCTGACGAGACTGAAGGAGATCAACGAAAAAGCTATCACGCATGTCACAAAAGAAGATTGGTGTGGATATGATAAACATGTTTTAGCATTAGAGGAACATTACTGTCAAAGGGATGGCTTAATGGAGAATGTTGTCGACTCATTTATTATTGAAGTGCGTGAGGAGAGTTTATTTTCATCAATTTTTTTTTATTTCAAGTTCATAATACCCTCATAAAATGATTTCATGAAGTACACTCGCGCGGAGGCTCAAGATGTATTAGTATCGACAATGCAATATCGACTAAATCACAACTCTAGCTCATTACGTCAACATTCCTTATCATTCCTCGGAGCTCGCGCGCGGACAGTAGGTACCTAAGTATGTCCTATTCTTGGTTTGAGTTAAGCCTGGTAACATATGCCTACGTCATATTTAAATTTTTTAGGGTTCCATAGTCAACAAGGAACCCTTATAGTTTTGCCATGTCCGTCGGTCCGTCCGCCTGTCCGTCCGTCGGCAGCTTAGCTCAGGGACTCTTAGTACTAGAAAGTTATAATTTGGCATGGATATACTGATATACATATTAATCACGCCGACAAATTGGTAAAATAAAATCATGAAAATATCATTCATTCCTACAATTTGATCCTTATTAGGGACACTTGCCTTCTTGGAAAGATTTAAATGCTTTGCTGTTTAAGAATAGACTACGTAATTTTTTGATAGATAAATCGTATTACAGTGTGGCTGAGTTCCTATCTGAGAAAAAGATTAGTTGACTTTTCTAGTATTTGTTATTTATAAGGAACTCTAATTTAATTTAATAATGATTAGTTTAATGGTATATAATTGAATAATAACTGATCTAATGATTGATAATAATTTGATGTAAATATATGTGATATGATGTAAACGTAAATGATATTATATGAATAATTTTATGTAAATATTTGCATGCCGAATGGCAAAATATGGCTGATCTTTGTACTGAACTAACACCTATTGATGTATCATCTACCCATATTTGCAAAAATAAATTTATTCTATTCTATTCTATCGAACGGTGTAATAATACAGTGCGTGTTTTTTTTTTTTAATCAGAATAATCGGGTTCGATTCCTGGCTACAAAATATTGTTTTTTTTTTTAAATCCAATGATGCAGTTTTAGTTTTCATCAAAATCGAGCACGAGAGTCCTTTAAGTACTTTTCGCTATTCCTCATACTTTAGAATTTGGCCAGCCACGCCCACTTGAAAAATTCACCCTGTATACAACGTGTAACGTTAAATGCGCAAAACCTCAGACACCCCAACTGATTTTTAATTCAATTGACCTATTTCAGAGAGAAAATAAGTCATAAAAAAAATTGTAAAGGTTTTATGTGCTGTTTTAGTTTTACTGGCCATTCTAATCGTTTCTTGCGTCTGCGACGACGCTTTATCGAGGGAGGAGTCGTCACCGGGCCGCTGCGCCGCGCTGACATTGGCTTGCTTGACCTACTAATAAATAGATACGGCAACGTTTTAAATGAAGATTTTTTGAAAAATGTGACCTATATTAAAAAGTGGTTCAATTGATTCTGCTCGTTATTCTGATCAAACTATTTTCAGGTTTTGCGCATTTAACTTTAGGTACACGTTGTATAACGAAGTTAAAAGGAAAATTATCACTGCTAAGTAGGCTTTACAAGTTTATGAGTAATAGTCGATCAACTTACATTTAAAAAGTTATTACAGTAGGTACCGAATAATATACATGACTAACCATGGCTATCTTTCTTCTTACAGACCGAACAACAAAACAATATGTCGGTGATCATGGACGAAATCGATCTTGAGCGGGAGTACTCCCCCAGTCGGTGGTCGCAGAGGCTCCCCACGTCCATCGAAGTGCTTCAGCACCACGTGAAGCATGTCACAGCAGGTAAGGAGGGGACGCAGCGGGGTAACTGCGTAACACACAAACAATGGCAATTGATCGCAATGCCTTTCACGTTAACAGTTCAACCATTTCATTGCGTTATTTATGTTGTTGAGCTGACGACTTTTTCAAACCTTGGTATTGCGATCGACTGCCATTTTATGTGTGTTACGCAATTACGTGAATAGGTTACGTTTAGTGCTCATATATGCGGGCGGCACGTTGCCAACGGCAGAGCCAACAACAGCAGTCGAAACTCGTCGGTCGTCGACGCGTCGGCGGCTGCCGCCGACAATTGCAACGTGCTGCTCGTATAAATGAGTACGTGCTCAAGTACACGAGCAGCACGTTGCCGCCGAAGAATGTCGACGGGTGCAGTTGCCTCTGCAGTTGGCAATCATGTATAAGAGCACTTGGCGAACGTGCTCCATGATTGACCGCATCATCACACGATGTTTTCCTTCACCGTTTTGAGAGCAGTGATGATAAATAATTAACACAAAGTAAAGCGTCTATCAGGGTTCGAACCTACGATCACTGGGCTATCACTGCTCTATTTTACACACACAATATAAGGCTTATTACTTAATTCAGGATATTTGACTGTCTTCTATTGTTCATAGTTAATTTTTTGGTCTTTATTAACCCTAGTAAATTTTCTTACAGCCAGCGAAGAAGCAACAAACAACATCCCACATAAACTGGAGATCGAGTATGGATCAACACCAGGACAGAAACTTGACATTCTTGGAACAGATCTACCGAACGGTACCAACTTTTCTTTTCATAATGTTCTGAGTTTCGACCCCTAGAGTATTAGGGTTCCGTACCAAAATGGTAAAGAGGAACTTCCACCAGGGATGTGCGAGGATGCGTAGCGAGGGATGTGTTTGTTAAGAAGCAATATAATCACTTCATTTACCTAGCCTCGCTCGGCGCAGTTCTAGTGGAAACGGCTCGGCGAAAGGAGGTTTTCGTTCGTTCAAAACAACGGAAGGATGTGTGCCAGGGATGTGTTGCGAGGGATGTGTGCGAGAGATGTGCGCTAAGGACGGACGCGAGCGACAAAATGTCAGTCACTTGACGATGTTTGTCGGAAGTAGATGTATAGTGTACAGAAAATATGGAAACATGGCCAGCTACATATCCTCGCGCCACACATTTGCACACTGTTTTGAGCTTGGCAACGCATCCTCGCACTACACATTTGCACACCGTTCACTGCTAGCACATTTTTGTTGGAAACACACCGTTTCACAGCCTCGCTACGCGGCTACGCATCCACGCACCACCTAGCTACCTTGCACATCTCTGGCGGAAATCCAGCCTTATGGTTTTCAGTCTGTTTGTCTGTCTGTCACAGCTGCATATCTCAAGAACTACTAATGCTATCAACTTGAAATTTGGAATAGTTTTAGATGACGTTTGCCCAACGATTTTGTAAATAAGAAAGAATTTTTTTTTTTTTTTTCAATTTAATTATTTATTTAAAAGAGTGCTGTTTGCACATTCTCAAATATTTTTTTCTTTTTTAGGCCGCATAGTTTTCGACTTTTCTCCGAAGTTAGCTTACGTACTATACTTACTGACGTATCATATTACCCAATAACTGGGTTGTGGAGGTCAGATAGACAGTCGCTCCATGTAAAATACTGTATTTAGCTGCATCCGGTTAGACTGGAAGCCGACCCCAACTTAATTGGGAAAAGGCTAGGCAGATGGTGATGACCATAACAACCTATTTCCGCAAAACTTACTAATAAGACGTCTAGAAATTAGAAAGAAACACCACCTCTAACAACATTAACAGATTATAATATTATCAGAACAATTTTGTACCAAAGCCTTCAGTGAATAAATGTAATACAGACGCCAGAATTATAAGACTCAAAATGATTGTTGGATTATATTATAAAGCCTTTTATTTCAAATTTTTCTTTATACTTAAAAATATATTTGCAAAGGTTTTCAGCCTGACTGTACGTCAGCTACCCTTTCATAGTAATCCGGTACCTACATATTTAAATTTGCTTTTTGATTAAAATGGGGTGGAGTACTTTGAGGACATTTTACTTTTTTTTTTTTTTTAGAATGAAACCTACTTAATTAAATATATTATATTTTTCATGGAGTACTTTGTGAACTCTTTTTGGAGTACTTTGTGAATAACCTAGCACATCATTATTACGAGTGGGCAACTTTACCCAGATCGGGGGAATGTATGTACAATCTCTTAAACACCCGCGTGGACTTAAAAGGCGATTTCAACAAACTCTGAAATCTATTGAGATTAGACGGAGAACAAATAGTAGTTAGGTACAGACGCTAGAACATCAAGCTACTACAATCTGTCAAATTTCTTTAATAGATTTTCAACTTTATCGCTACAGCATAAGATTCAAAGTTGATTAGGAAAATTTTGACAGTTTCGGGTAGCGTGATGTGCTGGCGTCTGTACCACAAGGCTTTTTACATTACATTTAAGATAAATGTTGGCATACGAAACAAAAAACAGATAATAGTGATGTTTCAAGGTAGCTCACAATATCTAGGGCCCTCAATACTAAAAACCAGTACAAGGTGATTGTACGAGTAGCTATGCCCGTTAAGATAAAAACCAGCATATTTTTATAGAGTCAGAAATGTTTCGATGCCAATAATCATACTATAAGAACTAAGGTGCTCGTGGCAAAATAACAGCCGCACAGTTCGATCGATCATGGTTAAGTTACGCTTGCTGCGGTCTGTTCGTAGATGGGTGACCATCTATTTGATATCGAGACCCCTCCGTGCCTCGGAAAGCACGTTAAGTCGAGGTTCCCAGCTGTCATTCTTCATAGATCTTTGACAGTCGTTACGGGGAGTCACAAACCATAGGGATTTTCAAAAAAATACGGGAATTTCTACCGTATTTTTAGAAACGTTCGCCTTTTAATCTCATTATCAATCTGTCAAAAATACCTCTAATTTCCATACATTTTTGACAAGATTTTGGCACTGTTTGTCGCTAAGATGCGACTACATTTTGAACGTTTTTAGTTACGGGAATTACCTTCCTGAAAGTTTGACAAGCAGTCTTACCAAGGGGTGTCTTGTTATCAATTAATTGGGTTGTGAAGATTAGATAGGCACTCCATGTAAAATACTGGTATTCAGTTGCGTTCGTTTAGACAGGAAGCCAATTCGAACATAGTTGGGAAAAAGTAAGGCAGACAACGAATCATATAAGAGGTACATACGCAAAAGGTCCTACACCTTGTGCCTACTTGCATACATTTCGTGCAGAAAAAAACTAGAGCTATATTAACCGGTAGCCCTTGCACTAAATGTGACAAAATTACTCGTGCTATGGACCCAGAAATCAAGTTAATCAAACAGTCACGAATCTTAATTAATTTATTAATTAACTAGCTGCACCCCGCGGTCTCACCCACATAAGTCTCGATCCCGTAAGAATATCGGGATAAAAAGTATTCTATGTCTTAATCCTGCTTATAAACCATCTGTGTGCCAAATTTCATCAAAATTGGTCCAGCCGTTTGAGCGTGAAGAAGTAACAAACATACAAACACACACTCACAAACTTTCGCCTTTATAATATTAGTGTGATGTATTCTTCTAAAAATAACAAAACAGGTGGTGTGATGACGTGTTCACTATGTTTTGAGGTCAATGAAATTATAATCAACTCATCTACTTTGAAACTGGTAAGAACCTTCGTATAATTCCGAGGTCCTGCAATACCAAATAACTGTTGAAATATCAAGTAGGTACCTAAATGAAATAGTTTAATTACTGGACAAGGTCGCTTCACCACGGTTTATTTTTGTTTTATCATAATCAGTGATAGGATTACCTAAAGTTTGCGACTAAGCATAACATTTATAATTTAATTTTAATTTTAACTCTATAATTATTATTATGGAGTTATAAATTATAAATGTTATGTCGAGTCGCAAACTTTAGGTAAATACAGGGTGTAACGGAAGGGGGGTATCAACCCTGAAGGAGGTGAATGTGCTCATGAAACTCAACAACTTTCCCCAAAGAACATAGGTCAAAATATGAAAAAAAAATTTGGCCCTCCCTTACAAAACTGACTACCAGCTGATTGATTTACTATGGGAGGGCCAAATTTTTTTTTCATATTTCGACCTATGTTCTTTGGGGAAAGTTGTTGAGTTTCATGAGCACATTCACCTCCTTCAGGGTTGATACCCCCTTTCCGTTACACGTTGTATAGACGAATTACTTATTCCTAATAACATATTTTTTTAATGTATTTAAAAGTGTTGTCCCGAATTTCGGGACAGATGTCCCGGAAAAAATTTAGTCCTAAGGAAGTCTTCGTTTCTTGTCTCTGCTCTTCGAAGTTTAGGCAAATAGGCACTACCTATTGCTATCACTGATCATAATATAAAAATACTAGATACCTAAGGGCCCATTCACACGTACCACAACTACACCACATAACAGCGACAAAATGTGGGCAAGCGGTGGTCACGTGTGAATAATGTCGCTGCAACATTTTGCAGTTGCGTCGTCGCTAGTTGTTGCGATGTGGTTAATGTTTGCAGACAGACAGATCGTTGTGAAAGCGATGTGATCGGCCGCTAGTGCGTGGTCTCGCTAGTAGTTGCGATGTGACTGCGACGTCGCTTTGACGTGGTCGGTATCACCCACACGGCTAATTTTAACGGTCAAATGTGGTCCGTGTGAATAAACTATTCAATTAGCGCCCGTCCATGTGTTGTCGTTGTGGTACGTGTGTTTGAACCCTAATTGTATCATCTGTTGGTTTCTTTATATCACCTATTAAGCCCCACTTACACGATGGAAGTTTATTGTCGTGGCACACAATAAAACTGAAGCAACAACTGACTTGCACCATCTGCCGGTCGATTCTGTAAAAATCTCACCGTAAAATCATAAGTGAAGTGAGCACTTAATAGTGTTAATCCCTAGCGAATGACAGCTCACTCCACGCTCACTTCACCCAAGCTTTCACGGTGAGATGGTTACAGAATCGCACGGCAGAACACTGCTGCACTGTTCAGACACTGCGCCTTTGCTTCAACTTATTGCATGCCACTGGCAATTAAATAGCACCGTGTAAATCAGGCATGGGAGCAGTGGTGACCCAGTGATAACGGCCCCGACTTATGAGTTGTAGGTCGAACCCAGGCAGACTTTATTTATTTTATTATTTATTTATTCCTTTATTTCAGGCAACTAAGGTCCATAGAAAAACAATACACACTACTACAAACATAAACTAATACATACAAAATTATCACAAATACAATACTATAATAATACAACTTAAAAATACTGTACATACAACATAACACAACTTATACTACTGCACACGAAGTGTCGGCGTCGTGTTTCGCTGACTGGTGTTATGTAGCCGGCCACGAAACCGCCGATACACAACACCCTTCGGACAGAACTCTTCCTTGAGGAACTTCTCGAGATGATGTGTCGGAACACGCACCACGAACGACTTGAAGTTCGTTTTGTGACGCGGCTCCAACTTCTCGACCCTCAAAGTCCAGTTGGTCTTCACACGCAGGTACTCCACGATCTCATTCCCACTGCTCTCAAAACGGTGAAGGAAAACATCGTGAGGAAACCGGCATATCCGAGAATAAACAAATCGAAGATAATTATGTGACATCTACCGACCCGCACTGGGCCCGCGTGGTAGATTACGGCCCACTCCCTCTCACAGAGAGGCCTGTGTCCCAGCAGTGGGAACATTATAAGCTGATTATGCAAAATCAGGCTTTATTATATCTGCCGGTCGATTCTGTAAAAATCTCACCGTGAAATCATAAGTGAAGTGAGCACTTATAGTGTTAATCCCTAGCGAATGACAGCTCACTCCACGCTCACTTCACCCAAGCTTTCACGGTGAGATGGTTACAGAATCGCACGGCTATTTGCTGTTAAGCCGAATATTACCCACCAACAGAAATAAATACTCATTATTATGATGAAAGCCACGTAGCACAGCATTCAGAGTTAATATTGTTTTAATTAACAAACATCAATTTGTATGACAGGTTATTGAGCAAATATTAAAGCACTCATAATTATTATTGATAATTTTGGGTCGAAGCCACGTCGACAATACATTACCCAATAAGCAATGTTAAAAGTTCATGGAAAGCAAATGTCAACAGCTAATCTAAACTAATATTATAAAGAGAAAATATTTGATTTTTTGTATTTTATTTGTGACACTTTCACGTTAAAACGGCCGAACGGATTTGGCTGAAATTTGACACATGGCTAGATCGTGGCCTGGATTAGGACATAGAATACTTTTTATTCCGATATTCTCATGGGATCGAGACTTATATGCGTGAAACCGCGGGGCATTGCTAGTTTAAATTAATATTATAAAGAGAAAATAGTTGTTTTTTTTTGTATGTTGTTTGTTACACTTTCACGCTAAAACGGCTTAACGGATTTAGATTAAATTTGGCACAAAAACAAAATTAAAAGTCGTTTATTCAAACTAGGCTTAGAATCAGCACTTTTCGAATGTCAAAATTACATAAGACAGTCCCCCAAAACCCCGCCCACTTCCTAATGCTTTCGCTGGGAATAGAACAAGACCTGGACTAGCACATTTTTGCTTTTTATCCCGATATTTCCACAGGATCGAGGCGCAGCTAGTAAAGTATAAAGAGAAAATATTAGATTCTTTTATATGTTTGTTTGTAATGGGTATACTCAAAAAATACTTAACCGATTTTAAAAATTCTTTCACCCGTTAAAAATTCTGTCACCCGTAGAAAGCTACATTATTAACGAGTAACGTGTGTTTTAGTAGGTCGTGTCGTGTTTTACGAATTCCACGTGAACGAAGTCGCAGTCAGAAGCTAGTGGTATAATCATTGATGTATTAAAAAAATACATCAATGGGTATAATAAACTAATTTTAAGTAATGTGTAGGTGCAGACGCTAGCACATCAAGCTATTACAATCTGTCAAATTTCTTTAATAGGTTTTCAACTTTATCGCTGAAATATAAGGTTCAAAGTTGATTGGGAAAATTTGACAGTTTCGGGTAGCTTGATGTGCTGGCGTCTGTACTACACTTTTCTCTTGTCTGTAAGAAAATTGCATACTGATTGATGTCATCACAATTATTTTTCTATATTGTTACGTAATACCGACATGAATAAAACGCACCATTGTCTAGCCTTTGCGTCAGTTGCACACACGCAGTGAAATTCAATACCTAACTATATTTTTATGCGTGTCATCTTAAAGATTGGCTACTTTTCTGAAAAAAATCTGTGCAACAATTTTCGTATAGTAGACACTAGCGACCCGCCCCGGCTTCGCACGCGTGCAATGGAGAAACACTGATAATTTTAGAGCCATTATTTCTCGTAAAAAGTATAGGATAAAAAATGGTTATTGTGGGTTATCGCTAAGAGATAGACATATACCATCGCGGACTTTTTTGGAGACCTTTTTAAGGTGTACAATACTGTAGTACATTATTTTGATCTATATCGACGGGTTCAGCCAGCGTTTACAATGTAAGCGCAAAAAAAATGTGTTTATTTACGACATCACATTAGAAACCTCTAAAATTATCAGTGTTTCTCTACTATATTATGCATGTATTATACATATAAACCTTCCTCTTGAATCACTCTATCTATTAAAAAACACCGCATCAAACTCCGTTGCGTAGTTTTAACCCTTAAATGCATAATGTTGCCATATGGCAACAAAGTACGTCATTTAATTTTTTTAAGAATGTGATAGCTGTGAGTTTCTGAACGCACCTCTTTTTGTCAAAACAATACATATACTCTATGAATATTAATATTATTGTATAATTATTATATATTTATTATCTAAATTCTATAGATAAATACCTAAACAATAGCATTTTTTGCAATACGATAAAATAAATCATGCATTTAAGGTTTAAAGATCTAAGCATATATAGGGACAGACAGACAGGGAAGCGACTTTGTTTTATACTATGTAGTGATAAAGCATTTATTTAAATCAAACCATTTACAGGCACTTTTAAATTGTCAAAGGAGTCGGTCATTCAGAATGAAAAAGCTAGTTGGCTGTTCGAAATCGTTGTAGGTTCTTATGGAGAAGAACGAATAAGGAAAAAAAAAAGAAAAATAAAGAAAGAAAAAAAAGAAAATAAAGAGTATTCTATTCTATTCTAAGAAACTCCATGAACACACTTTTAATTTATATTGTTTCTTAACTTCACTAGGTATTTCTATCTCATAGCTGTAAAGCCTTAAAAAAACTCTATTACAGTGCGACCGAAGAGAGAATGCGTTCTTGACACCTGTCAGTTTTATACACGAAGGAAACGCCGACCTCATATAGTTTAAAAAAATATGATTGACATGTAAAAGTGTTTGTACAAACCTACTTACAGAAAATAAATCATTTATCATTTACAAACGAATTCGTGTTTTGCGAATTTGATCTTTATTAGCTACTAGAACTGCCGCACTGACAGGTGTGAAGAACGCATTCTCTCAACGGCCGGACTGTACGTATCTATGCTGTCAATATTCATTTATTTCAAGAAGCTTCTACTCTTAAACGTTACCGGTAAAAATGTAAATTACATACCACTAAGGAGTCCATATTACCCTGTAAGGTTTACAGTAGTAAAGGGTTTGTGGCACGTTATAAAACAACAGATGTGGGCACATTACGAGCAAAACCATAAAAATAAACAATAAGAATACTGAATGTCAGTCGTGTCTTGTCTCCCGATGTGAATTACAGTGTAACTTATTCATCCATATATCTATACGTACTAACCCGGCGTGCTTAAGGTAAAAATTTGTAACACGGAGCATAAGGTGGCTGTGACAAACCCATATGATAAATTAGACATTTTTACGGTTTAATATTGATTTTAAATTCTTTTCTTAAATTATTGTCATTATAATAGATAGGAAACTGAAACATATATATGCCACAAAATATCGAGCGAATTATTAGGGTCTGGGTGTATTATACCCAACCTTACGCTCGCCGGGCTAATAATAAAAGTGACGAGTTTGTTTGTTTGAACGCGCTAATCTCTGAAAGTACTGGTCGGATTTGAAAAAATCTTTTTGCATTCGATAGCCCATTTTTTGAGGAAGGCTTAAGGCTATTCAACATCACGCTAAGACCTTTAGGAGCCGAGCAAGAAGAAATAAAGTCAGAAAGAACGCTAAGCGAAACAAAGTAATTGTGCGGGCAGGCGATGCGATGCGAGGTAGGTCGAGGAGCAAGAAATTTCACGCGGACCAAGTCGCAGGCAGAAGCTACTAAATTGAGAAAAGACTTATTATGTATCTCGGTGTGGATAAAAATGAGATGAAGGGAAAGTTTTTATGACATTTGACTAATGTTATGCTAGCTTTTCACGATCGTGAAAAAAAAAAAACTCACGAGCTATGGAAAAGCTTGGGGGAGGCCCATGCTAAAGAGCAAACCAATCTAGAGATTTCGGATGTCTAAACTCTTAATTTAAATATATTGTTAAAAAAAAAATTTAAGATTGCGAATAAAGGCTATTAAAAAAAATTAAAAAATGCTAGCTTTTAGATCTCGGTCTCGAAGTCAGCGATTGCGGGGCGGCAGCGGCGGCGGCGCGGGGAGCGGCGCGACAACGTAGACCCGGAGGGTATTGCGTAACACACTTATCAGTATAGCAATCGGTTTCATTTTGACAGTTAGACAACAGTCATTGCGTTATTTACGTTGTTGACCAACGAAATGTTTAAACAGCGACGACAACATCTTTTTGATACAAATTTCTTCGTAACGTTACATTTAAAGCATAAAATAAAATGCACAACACTACGTTAATGCAGCGCGTGCACCGCTAGACTGCCTTTGAGGCCAGTTCCATAATGGATTGAAACGCGCCGCTCCCCGCGCCGCCGCCGCCGCCGCCCCGCGTCCGCTATCTTCGTGTCCGTAGCCTTAGGATTAGGATATTATGTTTCAATTTTATAACTATCTACGAGATTTTTTATTTTTATTTTTTTTATTTACTGCAATCTGTCGCCTTAGAGGGACATTCAGCAGTATGTTGGTTGGTGCTATCGCTGGCGTGCTCGGTATGTGACCTGTGTCACATCCTCATTAATAAACAGTAACTGCGTTTACTGTGTTTGTATTAAATCTTGGGGTATCTTGCGCTTTAAACGTCGCGCTTTGTTGAGGTTTGCCATGAGTGGCCGGGCCAGAGTATTTGGATGACGTTCGATGCGCTCTTTATAGGTTCTAGTATGGCGTAGAATTTCCTGTCTCACAGTAGGCAGGTGTAGATCATGATGTAGTAATTCATTGGTCACGTACCAGGGGGCATTGGTTATCATGCGGAGTGCTTTATTTTGATATCTTTGTATGATTTCGATGTTTGAATGGTATGCAGTACCCCACAGTTGGATTCCATACGTCCAGACAGGTTTCAGTATTGCCTTGTAGAGAAGTATTTTGTTTTCTAGAGACAATTGAGACTTTCGCCCAATGAGCCAGTAGAGTTTTCGCGTTTGAATACCAAGTTGCTTTCTCTTAGTGAAAATATGCTTTTGCCAGGTAAGTCTTTTGTCTAAGTGCAATCCAAGGTATCTCACATGATCTGCCTGTGGAACTGATTTTGTTTCATTTGCTTTTATCCGCCACTTTTTGAGCCAGTGGGATATGTCATTTAGCCCTTTTTGAAGTATTTGTGAGGCTATTTTTGGGTCGCTATGAGTAGCCAGTATAGCGGTATCGTCAGCAAAAGTTCCAGTGATTAAGGATTCGGATGTCGGCAGGTCCGCAGTGAAGAGTAAGTAGAGTATGGGACCCAGTACGCTGCCCTGCGGGACTCCTGCTTTTATAGGGCAAAGATCTGACAGTGCTTCCCCTTGCTGCACTATGAAATGGCGCTGCTGGAGAAATGATTTTAATATCCCGTAAAGGTGATCTGTTAATACATTTTTCAATTTGAATAACAATCCTTCATGCCACACGCGGTCAAACGCTTGAGATATGTCCAAGAACGCACTGGCGCAGTAAGATTTACCCTTCAGTGACTCCATGATATATTTTGTTAGCCTGTGCACTTGGTCGATAGTGGCATGCTTACTGCGGAATCCAAACTAGTGGTCAGGGTATCTACGAGATTGAAACATTTTTTATTGGAATAATTTTATTGAATATATTTACATAATTTAAAAGCTAATAATATTAATATGTACAAGTATGTATGTATTAGATAGGATGGCGCAAGGGTGTTGACACACGTTGCATCCCACACCAAAGGCCTACCTACTTACCTTCTAGGCATTATGGTCATTCCGTCTGGTCTCTTCCTGTCGTCGCGTGCCAAGCCATTGGGTTCTAAAACAGCTGGCACCCCGGCGGTGACAAGAGCACGACGGATGATGTCAATGAGATGAGTTTTAAAGATGGGACATCAGGGTGAAATCCATGACTGTTTGAAGTAAGCTTGGCTCTACCGATGGAGCGAGTCTATTTTCACGAACGCATTGTTGACGCTGTAACATAGGGGCCCGTGGCTAAATAATAACAGCCGCACAGGTCGATCGATCAGGCTAAGCTACGGTTGCCGCGGTTGGTCTGTGGATGGGTGACCATCTTTACATACCGAGACCCTTCCTTGCCTCTTAAAGCACGTTTAGCAATTGGTCCCGGCTGTCATTCGTAGGTCTTGATACAGCCAAAAGGGCTGTATCGTACCATTCGTAAGAACGTTAAATTACATGGAAATGCTCGAGAAAATGCTCTAGTGTATATTCACCTTAACGTTTAGAATTTTATTTGTTTTATAATGTTATTATATACTTATAAAGACGCATCAGTCAAAAAACATATGATTTCATTGGACAAGGGTCCATAAAAGATTCAACACGCAAAACGAACATTTACAGCCAGAACCATTTTTATTTTTTTTTTAAGGTATCTTGGTAAAGGAACCACTTAGATATGATCTTTGCGACTGCCTAGACCAAAGAGGTTCCAAAACTTTTTTTTTTCTCATAGACCACTTTAAAAATGTTGTTGGTTCCGGCGGACCCCCTGCAGCTACATTTCTACCATATTCCCAAAACTCTACAAAAAATGTGAAGATTAGATCTAACGTGGACCCCCGTCGAGTCTCCCGTGGACCCCTGGGGGTACAACTTTGGCAACCAATGGCCTAGACTCTAGACCTCGCAATTTGATCACCAAACAACCTTGCATGTCAACCATCATGTACAGTCAGCCACAAAAAGATGTCCCTATACATCGATAAGAATTCGTTTGATTCTCATGTCCTGTGTGTTCCATAATACTGTATCAGTGTGTAGCTACAATTAAGTACCCAATCCAATGTGCACTTTTATGATACCTACCGTGAAGATTTAATATCGTGGACGTCCACGTTCACGTCTATAAAATTTAGGGAAATACTTACGTGCACGTTATAATGTTATCGTAGACGGAATAAATATCTTCATATACATATTCTCATACATTTTACTTCCCTGTGTTATATGTATGCCGTGACGTAGAAGTTGAGGTCTACGATAGTACCTAATCGTCGCGTTATTATAAAAAGTGTTCAATGTGTAATATCTTTTTGAGGCTGGCTGTACCTGTGTTTCAATATTTTGTGCGTACTTAATTTTTACTGACAGCCACATTAAGGACATTTTAATTACCTCCGTATAATTACGTGTAATAGCGAATGAAATTAGAATTAATTGATGGATGCGGTGTCATCGACAATCCTATTAGCGCAAATGCCCTATCAATGATACTGAAATGCCGCAGTTTTATGTTTATTGAATATTCAAATTATTACAATTGATACGCGCTAAAATTACTTTATCAGAATAGCTGATAGCAAAATTGTGTAACATGTAACATATAAATATGTAATTTTCATCATTTCTGAACTCAGTAAATATATCAATGAACTTTGCCTTAGTGACGCGCCTCGACGACAGAGGCAGCTGCAACCGACGACGCGCGTCAGCGACAACCGACGCTCACTTTTCAATTTGAATTATTGAAATAAAAAATTCAATTTCCGGATTTGCGACGCTCATATTCTAATTTAGTATGAATATTATGTAATTGTAACTAAATAAAAAAAAAAATTACTCACCCTTGAGCCCCTCGCCCACGGCGACTTTTTGTAGCGATGCAGTAGCGATCCTGTCGCGCGTTTGCATCGATACAGTCGCGATGCGGTCGCTAGCTGTTTGCCCTCGCCCACACTATGATTTTCAGTCGCGATGCAAACGCGATTCAGTAACGGCACAAAAATGTCACAGTTGCAAGAGGGATTCCCTTGAGGCAACATTAGTCACGTTGCCTTTGGTGTTGCACTGATGCTCGGTTCTCCACATCTCCACTCACGCGCCACCCTCCTTCCGTTCTCGCGATGCTGTAGCGCGTTAGTAGCGCGTTGGCATCGCTTCTGTAGCGCGTTGCAAATAAGACTAACGTGCGTTAGTAGCGATGCTGTCGCGCGTTTCCTACAAAAAGTAGCCGTGGACGAGGGGCCTTAGTAGTAGAATCCATCACTAAAATTTACCACAACTACTAAGATAACCGCGAGAGATGCAATCGTGTCAGTAGTAAAAACGCAAATATTTGACCCCATTGTTTTATATACTTAGGTACCTACCCTCGTTAACGATGCTTTGTATGAATTACGCCATAACAATAGTTGTGGGTGTAATTACCAACTAATACCCTACTTACCCCCACTAATGATTCTAGGAAATCTTAATGTTGTTTTTGTCCAGCTAGCTTGTTCTCGACGAAACATAGTGCACTGACCTAAAGCTGGCCTAGCGTTACAAGGAGTGTCAATAGATTATGAGACCAGCTTATACTGGTTTTCTTCTTAGAAAAGAAGAAGACATCAGCAGTACCTACATAAATAAAAATCTCTGAATATTACTTTACCACACAAGTTTCTCGCTTGCCTTACATAAGTAAAGTTCTTTTTTTTTATAAAACTCATATGTAATTCCTCCTCAGATGCACCAATCCTCGTGTATATTCATGGCGGCTACTGGCAGGAGCTCTCCCGCGAGGTGTCGAGGTACCCAGCAGGTCCCCTCCACAAGTTCAGGGTGAAGACCATTGTCGTCGGCTACGACCTCTGCCCTTCTGCCACCCTCGCTGATATCGTCAACCAAATAAGAAACGCTGCGAGATTCGTGTTCGAGTACGCAGAAAAAATGGCCTCCAAGTAAGATAACCCTTCACTTAGATAAATAATTGTGATGTAATGAACCGAAAACAGAGATAAGCTCAACGGACAAGAATATTCGCAGTTTATTTAGAGAATTAAATAGTCAGCTCGAATCTTAGTCATAATTTAGCATTGATCGGTTCGATATTCTCTGGCATAATTTGAAGGTATATTTAGAATAGAAGAAAATATTGTTTAAAGCTGCTGCAGGTGGTTGTTAACAAATAAAGTTGGTCAAAATAAAAAATAGAGTATTTCTAAAACATGCCTCTTACCTATTCGTACCTTTAAGGTGAACCTACAAGAGCTAGATGATGGGCTCATATACCTACTTGTGACAGTGGGTATAATAATTATATATCGTATGTAAATATGTGTATGGGAAACCAGTCCGAATCTGAGGCTTTTCCAATGAACAGCACAATAAATAGCGAAAGACTGATTGAACTGAATAATGATTTATTTAGAAAAGAAATGCTTTGCTTTTTGCCCAAGCATAAACGAAATCGGTACCTATTTAAGTCCTTATTAATTGGTCAATACAAAATACTCACTCCGCCTTTGTAATTTTCAGAGGCGTGTACTTCGTGGGACACTCGGCGGGTGCGCACCTCGTCGCCAAACTCCTTGCGAACGCAGACTTCTTCGAAAGCACGCCAGGAGCGTCCCGCCTTCAAGGAGCATTCCTCGTATCAGGGGTATACGACCTCAGAGAGATTGTCCACACGTCTGTGAACGACGCTGTTCAGCTGCCGAACGAGTGGGCAGTACCCCTGTCGCCCCAGTTCGACGACTTCACACACCTGCAAGGAAGGAGGATACGTTTATACATTTTAGCAGCACAACACGACAGCCCCACCTTCAAAAAACAATCCAGAGAGTTCTTCGAGATCCTACACAACACTTGCCTGATGCAGAATATGTATTTGGAGATCAAGGACGACATGGATCATTTTGACATCGTCGAATGTTTCGCCAACGACGACAACTATCTCAAGAATCTGTTGATTCACGATATTCGTAAACATTTACTGTAAATTACTTTTGTAGGGGTCAGGTACCTAACTTGTAGAAGGTACCTACTTACCTGCCTACCTGTATTTTAGTCTCTAGTACACACGGCTACACATCAAGCTATATATTTCCAGTTTTAGCTGACCTCGGTTGTATAGGTTTTTCGTACAACCAGAAGTCAGCTTATACTGGTTATTCATAGTTTGATGTGTAGCCCGTCCGCACATACCTGGAGTAAAGTTAGGTTTAGACGAAGTCAGTATTGGCTGGCTTGTTATTGGCCTCGTATAAACAGTTTTTCAAGACAAGCCAGCGATGGCTACCAGCAGTGGCGGGGATAGATCACCGGCCTATTTTTCAAGCCAGTGACCTTCCCGCCCGCGTGCCCCGAAACCCCGCGCCAGCGTGAGGATGCGCGTAGACGCATCGCGCCAGTCGCTGGCGCTTATCCGTAGACTGTTCACGCGCTACTCCTTACTGTTTGCATAAAATCGCCTATCACGACAAAACGGATGCACGTAGCACATTTTGTGAGTGAACAAAGGGAATATCCAATTTATAAAGGCACCTGTCGCACCGCTGACGAGGAAGCGATTAGCCCTCAAATAGCCATCGCTCAAGAAACGTCCAGACGCCAGCACATCAAGCTACCCGAAACTGTCAGACGTTCCCAATCAACTTTGAACCTTATGCTTCAGCGATAAAGTTGAAAATCTATTAAAGAAATCTGACAGATTGCAGTAGCTTGATGTGCTAGCGTCTGTACAAAAGATTGTAAGTCCCTGGAAGCACAGGAGATACATAATTACAGTGGAAACTCGATTAGCCGGACTAATTGTTGTCGTTAGGGATTCGGATAATCGAAAATCCAGATAATTGAATGTATGAAGAAAAGCGGGTTTTGTGCATATGTAGTACATACATAATGTTATGTGTTTATTAAAAAAAACTAATGCCTAACAGCGAAGATGAATGTTTAATAAGAAATTATTAAGAAATACATTTTTCAACATATGAGGGGCCCGTGGCTAAATAATAACAGCCGCACAGGTCGATCGATCAGGTTAAGTTACGCTTGCCGCGGTTGGTCTGTGGATGGGTGACCATCTTTACAAACCTCCGTGCCTCGGAAAGCACGTTAAGCCGTTGGTCCCGGCTGTCATTCGTAGTTCTTTGACAGTCGTTACGGGTAGTCAGAAGCCCGAAAGTCTGATAACCAGTCTTACCTAGGGGTATCGTATTACCCAGTAACTGGGTTGTGGAGGTCAGATAGGCAATCGCTCCATGTAAAAAACTGGTATTCAGCTGCATCCGGTAAGACTGGAAGCCGACCCCAACATAGTTGGGAAAAAGGCTAGGCAGATGATGATGATTTTTCAACATATGATGTATGCACTTATTGGTCGTGGTTGGTCCGGATAATCGCGAATCCGTATAACTCGCATCCGTATGACTCATCATCATCATCTGCCTAGCCTTTTCCCAACTATGTTGGGGTCGGCTTCCAGTCTAACCGGATGCAGCTGAATACCAGTATTTTACATGGAGCGACTGCCTATCTGACCTCCACAACCCAGTTACTGGGTAATACGATACCCCTAGGTAAGACTGGTTGTCAGACTTTCGGGCTTCTGACTACCCGTATAACTGAAGGCCGATAATCGTGTTTCTACTGTATATTAATAGTTGATCGCTGACTGTTCACATCGCTGGTATTTACTCGTTTGCCGCAGCGACAAGAGCTATCAAAGAGATTCCTCGCTCAGCGACGCTCGCTTGGCAGACAGTACACGATTCATACGCATACCATTCATAATATTATTATTATTATACCGGCGAGTAATCGCACTCGTTGCTCGCCAACTCGTTTTTAGTTGCGAGTTTTATTTGCTTCTCGTTAATCGCCGGCGGCGCGACAGGTGTCTTAGAACATAAGCATTTGTTTCGAAACTTAACCCATAATCGTAATGATTATATTAATCAAAATAATTAGTTGTTAAGTTTTGCAATGTTACTAGACTTGTTACTGAGTCGTTTTTAAGTATTAGGTTATAGTGCTTATTATAAAACAATAAATGATACATTTATACACATTAAGCAGTTTTCTTGTCATTTAGAAGCGTGCAAAGGCACCGTAGATGCATTGCCATACCATGAACAAAGCTGAAATATGTCATATGCCTATAACTACGCAAACGACCCACAAGACATCCTGCTGAAATATACAATCTGGAGACAACAATATTATGACAGTTAATGCAAATACTGGCAATACTAGTGCATACAAATATTTTGAAACTGTCAAAGCTTATCATCGAATATAGTTTTTTTTTTTTTTTTTAACTACGTATAGATTGGGTGGACTATGGATTTTGCCGATCTTTATAATATATGATTTAATTTTTGTATGCATACTGGGGACGCCATTAGATATACAGTTTAAATTAATGTCGTATCTTCGTCCACATAATTATTGTACGGTGGTGGTACCTACAACCCTGGACGTAATACTTCACAAAGTGTTAAGCTACTATGGAGGTATAAGGAACAGGGTGTAAAGTTCACTCATCCTCCATAGAAAAGAGAGGATCCTCCGACCAAACGGGTGTTGTGTCTGGTGTGGTGGACAGCTGCCCGACTGTTGATGTCGTGACGTTGTATACAACGTGTAACGTTAAATGCGCAAAACCTGAAAATAGTTTGATCAGAATAACGAGCAGAATTAATTGAACCACTTTTTAATATAGGTCTCATTTTTCAAAAAATCTTCATTAAAAACGTTGCCGTGTCTATTTATTAATAGGTCAAGCAAGCCAATTTCAGCGCGGCGCAGCGGCCCGGTGACGACTCCTCCCTCGGTAAAGCATCGTCGCATACGCAAGAAACGGTCAGAATGGCCAGTAAAACTAAAACAGCACATAAAACCTTTACCATTTTTTAATGACTTATTTTCTCTCTGAAATAGGTCAATTCAATTAAAAATCAGTTGGGGGGTCTGAGGTTTTGCGCATTTAACGTTACACGTTGTATAATACAAGGTGTAACTTAAATAACGCACAACCTCTTAAGGAGTCATTTACTCATCATTATGAACAACTTTTACTATGGAACCAAACCTGAAGTCGTGAAAAAAAAACAATCAGCTGTTCTCTACTTTTATGTTCGCATAACTCGTCAAAATGTAGGGAACAGCTGATTTTTTTTTTCACGGTTTCAGGTTTGTTCCCATAGTAAAAGTTGTTCATAATGATGAGTACAATGACCCCTTAAGAGATTGTGCGTTATTTAAGTTACATCTTGTATATGCTAGTTGCGCAGTAAACTGTTTGCGCGATGCAAGATCTTGCGTGACGTCAGTGTGTCTTTGTAAATTCCGCTACACTACTATAAACGGCGCCGAGAAGGTCCAGCCGGCCGATTCTGGAAAAATTTCACCGTGATAACTAAGGTGAAGTGAGGAGGGGCCCGTGGCTAAATAATAACAGCCGAACAGGTCAATCGATCAGGTTAAGCTACGGTAGCCGCGGTTGGTCTGTGGATGGGTGACCATCTTTACATACCGAGACCCCTCCGTGCCTCGGAAAGCACGTTAAGCCGATGGTCGCGGCTGTCATTAGTAGATCTTTGACAGTCGTTACGGGTAGTCAGAAGCCCGAAAGTCTGACAACCAGTCTTACCTAGGGGTATTGTATTACCCAGTAACTGGGTTCTGGAGGTCAGATAGGCAGTCGCTACATGTAAAATACTGGTATTCAGCTGCATCCGGTTAGACTGGAAGCCGACCCCAGCATAGTTGGGAAAAGGCTAGGCAGATGATGAACTAAGGTGAAGTGAGCTTAGAGTGAGCTGTGAGTCATGCTGATGCTAGGGATTGACACTATTGACGACTCACTCCACGCTCACTTCACCCAAGTTTTCACGGTGAGATGGTTACAGAATCGCACGGCTGAGCCTGTATTAACTGTTGGTGCCTACCTACCTACTCGACTATTGAACTTGAGCCGCGTCGCTGAATAACCGAATTAAGCAATATCCAACATATACATACATGATGTATAAATTATCTGTAATATCTGGGTTCCAATTCGCCTTTCAAACATCGTTATTGGTAATAGAATGTAGGCTGTCAAAGAAGACTTCCAATAACAAATTAAATTTGAATTTTCGTAAGTTCTTTATTTGAGATTTATTTTTTATTTGTAACTCTATGTCTAATCTTCTTTGCTCGTATTATATATTAGCATAATATTGTAATATTTTATTTTTAACTTTAAGTTTAAAACTTTATTTGAGTTGTACTTATTTTGCACTGACTTGTTTCAAACAGTATCTTAAGTAATCATTATTTTATTCATATTTTTCACGTCTAGATTAAATTGCGTTTGGTTTATAATTTAACGAGTTCTGCCGGTAGATTCTGTAAAAATCTCACCGTGAAATCATAAGTGAAGTGAGCACTTAATAGTGTTAATCCCTAGCATTAGGAAATGACAGAGCTCACTTGTCACTTACTTTACCTAAGTTCTCACGGTGAGTTTTTTACAGAATAGCACTGCTGTTTATACAAAGGACTATTTCAAAATAAATGTAATATCCTAATTCAAGCTTTCCCTCTATCGAATGATCTACAGATAGTGCCATCCACGAAGACGCGCCCCACTCTTCATTTTAATGCTTACAGTACAAGTGCACTATACATTCCGTTAGTATTTTAGTTTTGTGGATACACAGTGGCGCCTAATCCCTTGTTCACAAACTAAACTAAATTTAAGTTCGGTGCTTCTTTTTCTTTCTATTTCATTAAGAATAGGACAGAAGATAAATATTAGTTTCAGTCCTGTCAAATTATGATACTCCTTAGACAAGTTTAGACATGATTAAAAGAATTGGCTACTAAAATACGTCAATTTACGTCAGGCGCTGACTAATTTGACAGGACTAAACAAAAATTTATCTTCTGTCCTTTTCTTAATGAAATAGAAAGAAAAAGATGGACTGAACTTAAATTTTGTGAACAACAGATTCGGCACCAGTAATTACTTTATTATAATACGAGTCAAAACTAAAACACGTGCGGAATTAATTAGCGATAACCACTAACGATTAGGAAGAGAGTGGGGCGCGTCTTCGTGGATGGCACTATCTGTATCTATATCTACATAATTATAATAAAATAGTAACGAAGTCAGCAGTGCTATTCTGTAAAAATCTCACAGTGAGAACTTAGGTGAAGTGAGCGGGAAGTGAGCTGTCATTCATTCCTAATGCTAGGGATTAACACTATGAAGTGCTCACTGCACTTATGATTTCACGGTGAGATTTTTACAGAATCGACCGGCTGCACATTCAATGTTTTTGAAAAAGTAATTGCTACGAGGAACGAGTCTGATGCCAATAATATAGTTTTAAGAATTTTTGTCCGTTATCTGGATGTACTCGTATGTTCCGTATTGGCAAAACAAACGGAAAAAAAACCGGCCGAACGGATTTGGATAGAGTTTGATACACATGGTTCTTTTATTCCCGGAAGTACGTTCCCGTGGGATATTTTCCGACATCCACGCGGGTGGAACAAACTGTCTTATCTTCTTTTAATTACCGACAACAACTGAAAAACTCGTTCCAAATACATTAAAAACGGTTGACATTTAATGTCAGCCGGTTACAAAGTTTGTTCTCACTTCGTTAAGTACGCTTGATGTCCCTTACATCTTATTTACGTCTTGTCGGAAATTACTCCGTTCCTAATTCAAGGGAGTAGGGACGAAACGACCGCTTCTGACGCGCGAATTAATTCCTCTACTCGCCGTTTGTTCCTTTTGATCTTAAAGTTTAATTGAAACGCACCGAACATTCTGTAGTAGTGACTCACTTAGTGATTTTGACAATACCATGCATGATGCTAATTAAAGGGTGTGTTTCCTCTTCTCGTGTGACACAAGAGAGTTCACGCCGTGGTGAATAGATTAACCAGTCATAGCCACTCAGCCAAAACTATTTTGAAGTGAAAACTTCTTTAGCGGCGTTGTACACTTTTTTTGTAACGGGTAAAAAATGTAAAACTCGCGTCAGGACACGTGACCCTGATCGAAAATTCGTAAGACTGATGGTGAGTACACAGCCGGCGGCGCGGCGTAGGCGAGGAAGTATCCCCCTCTCTTTCTACGGCGCGGCGAAAATGTATGCCTGCGCCTGTTGTTTAGTTTAGGTGGGGCAGGGTGCTTGCGCGAATGTTCGTGTGTGTTTATGTTACAGAAACAAACTTAACCTGAATGAATGAATGAATTAGAATTGTAGTTAGAATGTATTGATAGACTTGAAGGTACATCTCTCGACAATAAATCTGCAATTTGGGAACTACAGATAACTGGTGGAACATATGGCACACCTCCGGTGGACGTGAAAAAATTAATAAAATAATGGTTCTGGTAATAATGATGGTGAAAAAGTCGTCGAAATTATGGATGGAAGTTGATTTTTCTGAGAGATAAACTTTTTAATGTAATATAAATTGTCATGTTTGTGCAAGATAGCGCAATAAATAAATATTGTATTCTACGACATACTTCTCAAGCTCTAAAAGTTCGTGTGTATGTTGTGCGTATACAACATAAAGTCGACATAAATGATAGTACTTTTATACTGATAATTAAAGCAATTCGTGCAAAATGATTCCCTAACCATTCCAAAATATAAAAAATGCACAACGTTAATATTTAAGTTTTCACTTCTGCCGGCACTCCCGGAGTGCAACCCGTCGTTTTTTATTTTTTTGCTAGCTTTGATTAACTGTTTCCCGCTGCTCGTAGCTCATTTTACGAATTTTAATCATTCATAATTATCACAAATTAAGTTAATTTTTCGCAAACATAATTTAACGCCGCTCGATTTAGTATTAAAGTATCTCATTAACAGTCATCCATATATTATTTATTCGCCCGGCTAATAATTCCACACTAATATAACACATTATTTCTATAGAAAAGATATGAGTGTGGGGGACTTTTCGCTCACTCTACGTTTGCCCAAAACACGATGTTGCCATATTTACGACTGGTTACTTACTGCCGTAACTTTCTTACATTCTTAGATTACTCATAGGCTGAAAATTCAAAGACAAAAAAAAAATGAAAGAAATATGTCGATTAAAGGCTTCAAGATTTTATTTTCTGCGCCCTGTAATCAAACAAAATAAGAAGTGGCAAGATTTTAAAAGGTAAAATGTATCTTAATAGAAATCTGTTGGGATATAAATCAAAAGGAAAGTGAGGGAAGTCTCTTTTCTAGATTCGTCAGTTATTAGAGTAACTACTTACAGTTCGGCCGACGAATGCAGAATACGTTCTTGACACCTGTTAGTTTAATACAAACGAATACGTGTTTTGCGAATTTTATTTTTATAAGCTACTAGAATTTTCGCACTGACAGGTGTCAGGAACGCATTCTCACGACGGCTGGACTGTCGTTTTATGTAACTTTAGCTTTGTTGAATTATACTAACTGTTTTATATGGCTCCCAGATTTCTAAAAAGACTTGGCTACTAAAGGCGAATTACACCAAACTTTTATACTTAGAATAAGTCTTATCCTAATTATAAATTTTGATTTATTGCCAGTTTTTCCATACTATAGAACAGTCAGACATCAGTTCCACGTATAAAAGATACCTGACTTTAGCAAAACCAGCCGACACTCTAATATTAAACTGAACTGACTGTTTTTAATCATTTTTTTTTTTCGAATAGAAGAAGATAAACAGCATTTTATAATTATGGCAGATCACCCCTACAGATTGCTGTGTAACCAAAAATGTCGATGAAATAGCACTGTTATTAATAGGCGGCCTTTCACTTATAACCAATAACTCAGAAAAACACAAAAGAAAGGACTTACGTGCGCATGGGCGGACACCGCGCCGCGCCGCGCCGTTACCCTGTTCATTGTTGCCCGCTAGCGCAAGAAGTTTGGTATTCCCGCTATGATCCCACAAAGGTTGCGGACCTCTTTACTTGGTTCTAATGACATTATGAAAACATTTTGCGGTCAAGTAGGTAAAAACAAATATTGCCGTAAAGAGGAATTTGTCTAATCTTCACAGCTGAATAGTGTTTCGGTCCTTTCTTGTTCTCTACAAAGTAAAAGTAACTTATTAACTACATCCCACGCGACAGAAATTAGTGACATAGTTATCGTCAAAAGAAATATAAAGTTGCCCTTTACTTTCCGTAGGTGTACAACAGGCTATTTTAGGATCAATAACTATAGACGGGTGCGGAAAAACCATGCATTTTCCTTCTAATGTGGGTGTAAGGTACAACTGCCAAAATAACATTTTTAGTCTTTGGGCTGAGAATTGGCACTTTTTGAACGTTATTTTTACATGAGACAGCCCCCGAAAACACACGCCTATCACCACTTTCTAATGCTTTAGCTGGGAAGAAGTGGCGCAACAAACTCCTCAGTAGCAAGCATTAACCTTACCAAGAAGAAGGTAAGTAGTCACTGCGGTCAGCGCCGCCTGCGGGTATGCAACAGGTAGGTACCGGTAAAAAAAAAAATAGTCATAAGGAAGTCTCCGATTTCGGTCTCTGTTCTTTAAACTTTAGGTAAATATACTCAGCCTATTCCGATCACTGTTAATTAGAGCTAAATGGCCCAGTAAGGGTGCGTTTCCACAGAAGCGGAGCAGGGCGAAGCGGAGCAGAGACGTGCAGGAATCGACTAATCACAATGGTTGAAATCCTCATCGCGTCACTCGTCTCGTCTGTGATTGGACGATTCCTACACGTCTCCGCTCCGCTCCGCCCAGCTCCGCTTCTGTGGGAACGCACCCTAAAACATTTTTCATCTCCTCGGTTTGTCGGAAGCATATCCAAAAAATCTTAATTTTTTCCAGAAATTAAACTCATGTACTTACAAGAAATTATGTATAAGAGTTGAATTTACAAGTTCCTTGGATACCTACCTTAAGTAAGGTACACAAGTAATTACTCGTCCATCAAAGTGAAATGAAACCGTCGGTATCACAACATACCTCCATTTAATTTTGTCTAGCAAAGCTTTTAACACGGGAGGTTATTTAAAAAGACAAATATTTACAAAATTATCTCAGTTGTGTACAGAGCTTAGAAATAAATTACTTACTTATTTAAGGATGAAACTCTTGGATTTTTTTTATCTCTATCAAAGGATGTAATAATTAAAAGATGTTTTTTGATGAGTTAACCCTTCGTAGTACGAGACAGCGTATTAACCATGGGTTTTCATTGCTTTGTCTTTCTGGCATAGCTAAAGCCAATTTTCTTCTCTTCACATGTATTATTCATAATGTTAGATACCGGTTGGCATTGCGTTGGGACGCTTGCGCAAAATAAAGAGTTTTTTGAAGTGAAAACTTCTTTAGCATCGTTGTGATTTGAAACGAAACGAAAAAGCGACAGTAAAAAGAGACAAACACATACATCTATGGGATTCAACGTGCGAGATGAAGGTGAATGAGATAGAAGGTATTATACAGTGTTTCTTATATTTGTGATCTCCTTGCGCTGTTCGTACCCTCTCCCATCTTCATACGTTCGGGAATTAGTAAGTCTTCGTAGATGGTCGGTACTGCTCTGGGCGCCTTCAAACAGAAACCTAATACGCTGATAGTGGTGGTACGTGCTACGCACGACGCTTGGGTCCGAGCGTTGTACGTGTCTTAGTACGTGTGTGCGCGCCTGCGTATTACGAAGCTTGGGTAAAAGCATCATAACAACCGTGGTGTATTGTACACGTGTATTGTTTAGATAAATATTTCTTTGTTTTAATAAAGTGATTTTTCAAATATGCCGAAAACGAATGCAGAATATTGTAAACCCAAAATTATACTACTCCTGAAATTCTACATTCATCTATCTTGAAGTTAACATTTTTTTAGGTTTCACTTCTATTGCTTGTGAACTGCACACGTTTTTTTTTTGTTCAAGATACGAGTATTTTATACAAGGTAGTCTGTTACTTTCAATGCTGAAATTCAATGCCATTTTAAATGTATTACATTTGTCAGCTTTACTTTAATATGTATGTACATATTGCTAGTAATTTCTCTTATTATAATAATATTCCACAAGAAAACTGTTTGTGAGAACAATTAGGTATTAGTCGCAATTATGACATCTGCTAATAACGTATTCTCTATGACACAATGAACGAAACCGCACGAAATGATCGCGACGTTGGTGTGGTTTGAACTGTTAAAATACATATTGTATGTACGGTTGATATTTCGATTGCTCGGCGTTACAGGAGTTTCTTCAAGATACGATTTTAACGTGGTAAGATTACACGAGAAATAATAATTACCACACAGAGTTGGGGCCCCGACGTGACAGATTTTTTAAATTACGTTTCTTTATAACTCTTACCTAAATAAACAATAATTATCAACTTTTATCTGGGGTATAAAAACCGTGTAAACAAGGGTTTAAGTATTTCGTGCTTCCCAGCATCCTCAAATTAAACGTAAACGCTTCATCATGATTTTTAGTCCATTTAGAGCCGGATAAAGCCAGTATTATAATTATTCCATAATCCCTACTCCTAAGTAATCCAAAACGTAGAGGTAATAATTAAATCAGTAAAAAATCGGCTAATTAACCAAGTTTTTTTTCGTGTTGTCTCTTTTCGCTTCCAATATTGTGACATTCCACGTGCCATCTAATTGTGTGACATTGGTGCGGACTCCCCTGTTTACAAACTAAACTATATTTAAGTTCAGTGCTTTTTTCTTTCCATTTCATTAAGAAAAGGACAGAAGATAAATTTTATTGTAGTTTAGTCCTGTCAAATTAATCAGCG
Source organism: Eremobia ochroleuca (assembly GCA_949629135.1). Lineage (NCBI taxonomy): Eukaryota > Metazoa > Arthropoda > Insecta > Lepidoptera > Noctuidae > Eremobia > Eremobia ochroleuca. The sequence goes on from OX451387.1 coordinate 15,427,343, forward strand.
CCTGACACTACAGCATACAAGTTTAGACGTGATTAAAAACTTACCTACTAAAATTACGTCAATTTACGTCAGGCGCTGATTAATTTGACAGGATTAAACTAAAAATTATATTCCATCCTTTTCTTAATGAAATAGAAAGAAAAAGATGCACTAAACTTAAATTTAGTTTAGTTTGTAAACAACAGAATCGGCACCGTTGTGCCGTTTTTGAAGAACCAATGGTGGTTAGGCAATCCATCTACGTCTTTTTACTTCAAATATCATTGCGGGAATACCTCGTTGGTTTAGTGGTCGCAAGCACTTCAGCTGAGCACGAGGTCTTTGGTTCGATTCCCGGCTTGGGCATAGTGTTATTGGGTTTGTCCGGTTGGAATTTCTCAGTAGCAGCCCGGTGTCTAGATTGGTGCCCGGTTGATGCAATGGACTCGCCCCCCGTTACATGGGACTTAAATCATCATCTTCTCACATCTGCCTAGCCTTTTCCCAACTATGTTGGGGTCGGCTTCCAGTCTAACCGGATGCAGATGAATACCAGTATTTTACATGGAGCGACTGCCTATCTGACCTCCACAACCCAGTTACTGGGTAATACGATACCCCTAGGTAAGACTGGTTGTCAGACTTTCGGACTTCTGACTACCCGTAACGACTGTCAAAGATCTACGAATGACAGCCGGGACCAACGGCTTAACGTGCTTTCCGAGGCACGGAACATGGGACTTAAACATACCTGGCAAAATGTGAGTGTACTGTAATAGGTAGGTACACCTCTGCCTAACCCTACTGGGAATATAAATCACACTAATATTATAAAGGCGAAAGTTTGTGAGTGTCTATGTTTGTACATGTTTGTTACTTCTTCACGCTCAAACAGCTAAACGGATTTGGATGAAGGTAAACAGATAGTTTATAACCGGGATTAACACATAGGATACTTGTTATTCCGATATTCCCACGGGATTGACACTTATGCGAGTGAAACCACGTGGCGCAGCTAGTGCCTAATAAATAAGGCAATACCAATCTCATGTTTGCATGCATTTACCACGGAGACTTTTCTCAGATACATAGCTTTACTGATAGAGAGTCGGTAAGAAGCACTTTAGTAAAAACGCAAATCTGGTTGAGGAATTAAATATAAGATATATATATCTATTCATACAGGAAATATCTGAAAGGGTCATTGTAATTATCGTTACGAACAACTTTTACTATGGGACCAAACTTGAAATCGCGAAAAAAAATCAGCTGTTGCTAACTTTGTGGTTGGTTTTTGTTTAGTAATTGTGTTTTATTAAATATGTTCTAAAACTATCTATTGACAAGGCTAATAAATGGATCAGAAAATGTACCTGTACATGCCAATTAGTAGGGCTACTTGCAAATTGAGTGCTTTGGTTTAATCTACACTAATATTATCAAGAGGAAAGATTTGTTTTTTTGTTTGTATTGAATTGGCTCCAAAACTACTGGACCGATTTGAAAAATTGTTTTACCATTAGAAGCCGACATTATCCCTGATGAACATAGGCTACTTTTTACAGCGGGAAAATGCTTCATTCCTACGGGAAAACGGGTAATAGGACAACGGGTAGTATGAATTATCCTTCCGTTCTTATCTTTTTCACATACCTAACTTCTAAACGGCTGAACCGATTGGGTTGAAATTTTATATGCGTATTTCGATGGTTTCACAGACACAAATGTATTAAGCCTGTATATACGTAATCTATCTTTCTATACCTACATATATAAATAAACCAATTACAATAACCACATTATTTAAGCAACATATTTAGTTTATAACCAGGATTAACACATATTATACATATGATACTTTTTATCCCGATATTCTCACGGGATCGACACTTAAGCGGGTGAAACCGCGGGGCGCTGCTAGTTATATATGAATAATTAAACACAACATTCTAGTTTTAAATCAAAGGAACAATTCTCGTAATTTTATGAACATTCACAGTCTGATCTCAGTCTTTATCTGTCAAAAATACCTCTAATTTCCCTACATTTTTGGCAAGTTTTTGACATTGATTGTCACTGAGATGAGAACGTTTTTAATTACGGGAAATTGGCTTTCTGACGTTTTCAATTTGACAATTGAGGTCAATTTAATAATATTATTAAAGTGATTAGATTTAACATTTAATAAAAATTAATTTATTACTTTTTTAGGCAGTGATTGCGTAACAATTAAACCTGCCGTGCGATTCTGTGACCATCTCACCGTGAAAACTTGGGTGAAGTGAGCGTGGAGTGAGTCGTCAATAGTGTCAATCCCTAGCATCATCATGACTCACAGCTCACTCTAAGCTCACTTCACTTTAGTTATCACGGTGAGATTTTTCCAGAATCGACCGGCAGAAGTATGGTTAACAGCACTATGTTATACATCATTTATGTTTATGTTATACATCACGGCTTCCCAGACCATCATGAAGTCGTCGGTCGGGAATCCGTTTGTGTAGTATCCGTCCGTGGAAAAACAGCTCACTTAAAGCTCACATTACCTTAGTTTTCACGGTGAGATTTTTACAGAATAACCGGGCTAGTCGTTGTGGCGATGCGTGGGAATGCCTAATACTTATATCTATCTGTGGACTGTGCGGAATGACGATGTACGGTATGTGTGTGTGTGTGTGTGTAAGAGTAATTTTATCTATCTTCTATCTATGTACGTGTTATGTCGAAAAGGCGAAGATTAGATTGCAAAAATACCACCGACTAAAACGAATTTCGCGGCTATACAATATCAACATCGATCTGCTCAACTGTATAATAGGGTAAACAAACAAATATTCATACGAGTATATCCCAACCAACTACCTCCATGAATGTAAACAAAAACTAACAGACTGGATCAAGCCATTTACATACACATATACTGAGTCACTCCTTCAACACATGAACTAACAACATACATACACACCACACACAACCACACCATTCACGAAGTCAGTCACTTTCACATCACACCACATCACTCACATCACATCACAACACACCACTCTCACACTTCATATACGAACACAGATACTATAAATATTTTTTTTTTTTGTAAAATATCATAAGTAAGTAGTTTTTTATCACCTTTAGCCTAACTAAGAAAGAGCGACGTCTTCTAACACAGGCATTATTTATGCTTAAAAGGAGGCGCCATTGTCCAACAAAATGTAAACATCTATGGTCAAGAAATTAACATTTCTTTTCTTTTTTTTTTTGTAGGTACTGTTAGAGAATTGTAAACAGTCTATATTTCCTCCCTTGTCAGTTTTCTTTAAATATAACATAACTCCTGAATTCCCCGACATCACTCCTGAATTCCCCGAAAGGTGACGCAGAGGTGCACCTACAATTCACCCGTTAATATTTCATGCCCATGTAATAGGGGGTGAGCCTTTTCACATCAACGGGTCACGAATACAGACAAAAAAACCGCAGTGATAACCGATATTCGTTGTTGGCTATACATGTAACATATACAACATTATTTTTAGTATATGGTTAGGCTGCTAGGGTTCGAACCAACGGCCTACAACACGTAACGCGCGGCCTTTACCACTGCTCTGCTTCTACTAGTGATGCTCGTGAGCAACTTCAATTTATTGAGAAGCTCCGCGTTCATAACCTTTATTCCAGACATGAATACTTCTATGAATGATAAACTAAATTTATTTCTGTAAATTTACTTTAATTACGTTTAGTTTATGCTATAAATTGTTTAATCATAACTGCGGAATTTCCACCAATTTTGAAGTAAACTTGACCATATGAAAATAGAACCTTTTGATGAATATCAGAAACTTCGACCATGGGATCACGTCAGTTGTATCGAAATAAAGTAGCTGTTTTACAAAAATCTTAGAACTTTGACAGTCAGTAAAGGTAGTCAGAACTCCAAAAAACTGACAACCAAAAGTCTTACCAAGGAGTATAGTGTTACCCAGTAACTGTGTTGTGGAGGTCAGATAGGCAGTCACTCCTTATAAAATACTGGTATTCAGTTGCATCCTGTTAGACTGGAAGCCGAGTCTGCCTATACTTTTGCCTCTACTTTCATAGTTGGGAAAAGTATAATTTACTCACAATTATTTTTTTATACGTCTCATTTCAGCATCGCTGTCCTACTCTTGAATAATTGCCGAGTACGTAGGTAGGTGTTTGCCAAACATTTGAGCAAACTACTTGAACAGAATCTCTATGCGGTGTACTCAAACCATTTGAGCGGAAAATGATGTCTTCATTCGTAAAACGCGTTAATCTCAAGTTGATCGATTATGCATGAAATAAATTGAGACCTACTTTTACTTATTCACTATTTGGCTACTATTTGTTTTTAGGGTTCCGTACCAAAATGGTAAAAAGAAACCGTTATGGTGCGACTCAGTCTGTCTGTCTGTCTGTCCGTCTGTCACAGCTGGATACCTCAAGAACTACTAATGCTATCAACTTGAAATTTAGAATAGTTTTAGACGACGTTTGCCCAACTATTTTGTAAATAAGAAAGAAACAAAAATATATTTATTTTTTGCAACAGGGACTGAAAGAGGGGGAAATCGAAGTGGGTCTACTACAGCATGTGGGTTATCATATGAAAGAGTGCTGTTTGCACATTCTCAAACATTTGTTTTTGGCCTTATAGTTTTCGATTTTTGATGAAAAAAAAAAAATACCTTTCCCCCCTTGTCTCCGAAGTTCGCATAGAGAAAAATCTGAAATTGTTGTATGTGATGGAAGTTTATGTAAAGATTACAGGAAAATAAAACGATGTCTGCAGACAACACACTTCTTCAGAAAAAAAATAAAATAAAATTGAATTAATGGTACGGAGTTCGACTCGCTCTCGGTCGGTTTTTTGGTATTTATTTGTTAGAGGAAAGTCTTTATTAAGTAAATACGATAGAGATCTCATGAACAGTCGGTACAAACTTTAAGCTTCTACTACTAGCTATTTTTATTATATATTTATTTATGTAATATAGGTATTTTTTTTTAGTAACGAAATAATTTCATGCTTCAGAAAGCACGTTAACGTCACGTCAGACGCACAAAAGCTTGACAACCAGTCTTACCTTAGATGTCAACTAGTCTTATCGAGGGGTATCCCAGTAGTTGACTGGACTGTGGGGGTCAGACATGCAGTCGCTCCATGTAATACTGGTATTCAGATGCATCCGGTTAGACTGGAAGCCGACCCCAAATTAGTTGAGAAAAGGCTAGGTCGATTGACATATCCTGTAATCATCCCTTATTTATTACTAAAAACAACTCAACAACGTACATTAATTAGCAAATCGCAACAGAAAAGTAAGTAGTTTCGTAAGAAATTGCTTCTTATGTAGAAATAATTTATGATGCTGAATCTGCACTTTCCTCCGAGTTTGTCTATTTGCAGAATATGTCGAAAATATGCTGTCGACTTGTGTTTTCGACTCAAGAGAAAACGCGGTTTACGTAGGTTAAGTTAGATATGTGGTGTAAGTAAGTACTTAGTTAGATACATTGTTTATTTATTGATAACTTAGAAAAAATAACATAACGGACGGTGAAGTGTGGGTGTATAGGTCACCTTCAACTACGCCTTTGGGGATTAAAGGTGATGTTATGTAGAAAAAAATAAAAACTAACTTAGTTAAGGTTTTGGGAAATCGTTCCCAAATTCCCGTTATTGTTTACGCCTACCGTGCTAATGCACGCTACATCAAGCAATTAAACTGTGAGTCTGTGAGCAATAGCTACATTCATCCAAGCCAATCTGAACAAAGAAACCTGCATCACTTGGGCAGAAACAAAGACCACCCGCATCTGCTTTATCCTGTTGTAAACACACAATGGTAATTTTAAGGTTTCTATGATACGAATAGAGAATATGAAGTTGAAAAATGTATTAAGCCTTACCATGTATTCGGTGGCATCAAATCTGAGATTGAATTAAAAGGACTGCCAAGTACATCAGACTGCTTGAAAAGTGAGCTTGAAAAACATATTGAACACCACAAAATATACAATGGGCAGTCCTATCGGTTTCTGCAATTCCCTCCAGGCAACCTTGGAATGGATAGCGATTTGCGTGGACGTAAATCATACAACACAAAAGCTTTTTACTATCTAAGTAATATGTACAAATACTCGGGCCGTGGGGTCCGAGTGCTCATTGCTTGTTCAATGAAATCTCTAAACGGTTGGTTGACACTTCCCCTGACCCATGGGCTGGCTTTTACCTTGGCCAGAGGCTAAGCATTGCCATACAACGAGGTAATGCCGCCAGTCTCTTGGGTACATTACCAGTCGACAGCGATGCGGAGGAATATTTCGACGCAATATTTTAGTTTTTTAATAGTTTTAGTTAGATTAGGTTTATTATATTTTTATTTTAATAATTTGTAGTTTATTTAGTATTAGAAGTTTGGACACAAATTGGTGCAAATAATAAGTATACATAATATAAAATAAGATAAGGCTAGGCAGATGATGATGACTGATGTTTAAAATCACCATTTTGATTACAATAAAAACAATCACCTTAGACCTCAGACCAGTCAATAAACACCTCATGTGTTGAAATCCACCCAGCAGTTAGCATGCTTCGAGGAAAGACAAGGAATAACAGACACAAACCACATACAAAGATACATGGATAGGCGTAAAAACATAACCCTGCCTGTACTATAGCGCAGTCGGGTAAAAATATATCGAGGTCAAGAGTGTTTAGTATGCTATTTTTTTTTTCAGAATGGGCCTGCCATTCTGAAAAAAAAATAGCATACTAAACAAGCTACAAAACTATCGCATAAACACAAGCTTAAGTCCATATCCAAGTGGGCATTCCGAACATCAGCAGCTAAATATAATTAACTCCAAGTTATCCTCCGAAACTACAAACTGGGTACAAAGTTACAGTGCAAGTTAGCGTTGGGCGGGCTTTCGGCGGGCGGCAGAGAGTCGCGAACCGCCGCCCAGGCTACACCGTGCCCGCGCCATGTGATCCAACCAAGCGATCGTACGAAATGTCTATCTAACTAAAACAATATATAACTAATAATAAAAACAACAATATAATAATTGTTCTATAACACGTGAGGCTGCGAAGCAATACCACTCTTATTTTATTTAAAAATAAAGTTTAAAGTAGTTTTAAAGTTTAAATACCAGTATTATTATTACGTGTTAGTAAATGTAGATATAGTTGTTGTGCTTTTTGTCTGCTTTAAAGGTAAGTTTGTTTTTTGTAACTTTTAATAAGTTTAAATATTTATTTTATTTAGCCACGAATTTGTTTCTGACAAAAGTTGAGAAGTTATTTCAAGCGCGTAAAATTTTGACGAATTTCTTGAATATTTCATCGTTTTATTATGAATAACCTGAACTATTACATTAAGCAACTACAGCAGTTAACAATTAGCGCTTTATAATTAATTTTAGGACAAATACGTTTAACTAGCTTTGGAGCAACGATCTGCTACAGACTACAGGATAATAAAATACGTAATTTAACTTAAAAAATACAATACTTTATCCCCTCGGAATACTTTGCAATTCACCGCAAACTGCAAGCAACCCCCAAAAACTTTTTATCGGTTTATAATAAGTTATACTCACTAAAATGAAGAAAGCAAGAAATAGATTCAATATCTATAATATTAATAAAGAGTATGATATAAAACTTTAGATTCTTTGTTAGTTTTACAATTAATGATGATGCAATTTACAAACACTTGATGTGCACAGTTTTGTAAAACTTACGCTGCTTTACCATTTCTTTATTTATTTAAAATAAATTTTGGTAGGAATCCATTGATAGCTTGTCTTTCGTAAATCATAATGCACACGGATTTTCAGATCTCATCAAAACATCCGTTATACCAATTTATTTAGGATCGGCGCAGCGTGTCTTCTTCGATTCACATTTCTAGGCATCTTTCACACAGTCATCGTTTCTACACCCGTACACCATACTATACTCAAAACATTCCATACATGTTCTTCATTCCTCCACATCAGATGACCATTCCACGACATAGGCGGTTTCCACATTACTTCCCAGTCACGAGCCTCATTCTGGTGGAATTCTTACTTGTCCTCAAATATGGGATAAGGTCGCTCTTTGAACATATAATATCACGCCTAATATATTCCTTATATATACGAATAAGCAGAGGGGTACACTGATAAGTTAACCAGCTGTGTCACCAAAACTGCTAAAATGACATATTGAACGATGTACTAAACTCTCTAGATTTCATAATAGAATTCCAATCACTGCTCATCTTCTTAATTTTTATTAAGATCAATGTGGAGTGAGAAATTTTAGGATATTGTTTTGTGATGAGTCTTAAAAATAAACATTATTTAGGTATATAAACATTACAAAATCTCGTCTCGTACGTAAGGTAAGTAAAGCAGTTTAAAAGTACCTAGTTATCTTCAAAACAAAATATACATAAAGAATTTTATAAGGAGTTTGATTCACTTCTACGATGTTTGGAACAACTATCGTTAGAACTTGAGAAAAACAAAAGTACGAAACTCCACCGTCATTAGATTTTTGGTTAGGTGCCTATCTATACTCACAGTTAATATTCGTGAAAAATAAGTTATTATCGGGTTTACACCTTACCCAATTTGAACTGTTAAGGATAGTTCAGTGTCTATTTTGCTGCTCTAATAAAACATCTGAAAATACAACCTGAATGAAATGAGTCCTCTCATCGAAATGTCTTAGTCCGGTGTGTGGAACTGTCTGCACCGAATGGTCTGAGCCTTGGGTTTGATACATTTGAATTAATTCGTGTCAAGGCTCATGTAACATTCAGTCGGCGCCACCGCCGCAAAGAAACGGTCAAATTTATTACCGTGGAAAATGGCTTTCTTTACATGAAACTTTTTAGTAGATCAGTAAGAATCGCCAAGTACAATTTCGTACAGCCCGAAACACTTACTAACACTTTTGATGTTTGCGAAGCCTGCGATCCAATAATTTGGGCCGTAATTGGGTAAGGGTTATTGTTTGTTTATAGCAGAATTACTCATCTGTAAAAATTGAACGCATGTTTTACTCTTGAGGGTCTCATTCTAATTTAAGGGCCATTCTATTTATAGCCAACCTTAAGCTCGTATTAAGAGGGTGCACTCTGTAAGTTGGCAACGTCGCAAATAGCTGCCTATTATATCGCTGTGGTTTTGATTAAGGGGGGGAGGGAGTATATGTTGATAAAAATATTGATCGCGACCGTCACAAATATGTATATCCAGAATTATAATAATTATAAGAATGATCAATACAACTCTCTAAGTTAGAATTTACCTCAAATGTCACAATTTCACGAAATAATCATTCATTAGGGTAATGTGAGCTGAAAGAGGTATATTGATTATGTGAATGATTGATTATATTGTATATGAATGATTCATTATATTGTATAGATAATATTGTAAATACATATTTTTTATTTTAGCGAATATTGGTTTTAACCAACATACAACCTGCTATTGACACGAAAATTGCAAAAAACGTAAGAAAATTACGCTTTCGCCAACTTGTCAATATTACCAAATGAAATTATGACATATCGCTCAGAAGTGCGATTCTGTAACCATCTCACCGTAAAAACTTAGGTGAAGTGAGCGTGGAGTGAGCTGTCAGTGTTATCCCACCTGATACTAGGGATTGACCATGAATACATTTACAATCATAATGGAGATTTTAATAACATTTTTTATGCTTTAGTTTGTTTTAATCTAGGGAAAAAATACTAGTTCTTATATAAGGACTAGTCCAGGAAAAAAAAAAGAAAATTTATATTCTAACTAAGTTTCTGTTTTTCTATTTTATTTTAAAACCCCACAAAATAGTAATGTTTTGACAACTAAAATACTAGTTTCGAAATTATATAAAAGTATCAATAGAATCAGCATAAATAATATTATTAATATCTCGATGTGATTGTAAATGTTTGCTTAATCAATCCCTAGCATCAGTGGGATGACACTGACAGCTCACTCCACGCAAGTTTTCACGGTGAAATTTTTACAGAATCGACATGCAGTAGTGCACTAAAATATTTAAGAATTCCAATAATTAATATGGAACGCGTTTCCTAATATTAATAATAGAACTGCAAGTTTCTATTGCCAAAGTGCATAAACAATTCGTTTAATATGACAATACTATGGATAATTAAATATTGAGCACTGAGTTGTGGGCAGTCACGTCAAATAAAAAAACATAGTTAAACAATCCATTCACCATATTTTAGTCACCATTAATCATTTCGCGAAATAGAAGAATTTCATAAAAATAAGGCTATAGTTTGGATATAACGAATGCCATTCACCATTTGCCACAACATAAATCAATGTCTTCGTAGCGAAACATAGTAACGGTTGTAATAGTATAATTATATGGTCGGAGTACCCCGTGCCCTCTGTGTACTATACATGTACAAATTATATACTCCGCCGCTTGTATTTTTTTCATATTGTTTCAGACTATGGTTTTAGGTTGGTTTCTATTTCCTTGATTTTCTATTCTTCTCGGTCCTTAGCATAATCACACTAATATTATGAAGGCAAAAGTTTGTGAGTGTGTGTGTTTATATGTACTTCTTCACGCTCAATCGGCAGAACTCATTTGGATAAAATTTGGTACACGGATAGTTTATAAGCAGGATTAAAACATAGGGTACTTTTCGTCCTGATATTCCCACGGGATCGAAACTTATGCGGGTGAAACCGCGGGGCACTGCTGGTAGCATAATAATATTCCCACTGCTGGGTCACCGGCCTCTTCTCTTCGAGAGGGAGTGGGCTGTAATCAACCACGCGGGCCCAGCGCCAGTTGTTACATGTCACATGTCTATGAATTTTTGGTTCTAGGTCATGCCGGTTTCCTCACGATATACAACGTGTAACGTTAAATGCGCAAAACCTGAAAATAGTTTGATCAGAATAACGAGCAGAATTAAGTGAACCACTTTTTAATATAGGTCACATTTTTCAAAAAATCTTCATTAAAAACTTTGCCGTGTCTATTTATTAATAGGTCAAGCAACCCAATGTCAGCGCGGCGCGGTGGCCCGGTGACGACTCCTCCCTCGATAAAGCGTCGTCGCAGACGCAAGAAACGATCAGAATGGCCAGTAAAACTAAAACAGCACATAAAACCTTTACAATTTTTTTAATGACATATTTTCTATCTGAAATAGGTCAATTGAATTAAAAATCAGTTGGGGTGTCTGAGGTTTTGCGCATTTATCGTTACACGTTGTATACCTTTGTAGTGGTAACACAAACTGGTGAGCTCAAGTACCTGTAACATCGCACGTCTGCCAAGCTCGAATACACACTCCAGTTGGTTACTAGCGTTGCTCGCGGCATTCGTGTCATTTATAATTGTACTAACTTTATTATTAATATTAATTTCGTAACACTGATGGAACATTTAATTTATTCACACTGTAGAACCTATATCACTTCTTAACAAAAGTTATAATAATAAAATAAAGATATAACAATAATAAAATAAATAATAAAAACATTTATTTTCAGGTAACAGAGACCCATAGATAAATACCTTAACTTAAATATGTGTATACAACGTGTAACGTTAAATGCGCAAAACCTCAGACACCCCAACTGATTTTTAATTCAATTGACCTATTTCAGAGAGAAAATAAGTCATTAAAAAAATTGTAAAGGTTTTATGTGCTGTTTTAGTTTTACTGGCCATTCTGATCGTTTCGTGCGTCTGCGACGACGCTTTACCGAGGAGTCGACACCGGGCCGCTGCGCCGCGCTGACATTGGCTTGCTTGACCTATTAATAAATAGACACGGCAACGTTTTTAATGAAGATTTTTTTTTAAATGTGACCTATATTAAAAAGTGGTTCAATTAATTGTGCTCCTTATTCTGATCAAACTATTTTAAGGTTTGGCGCATTTAACGTTACACGCTGTACACATAACAATTTATTTATTTATTGTTTATTGAAATAATTGATTTACATAAATATTTACAAAATAGGGCCTTACACTAGAGGTAGGTAAGAAAGAAAGAAAAGAAAGAAAAAACGTTTATTCTGCACAAACAAAACGCACGTTACAAATAAAAAACAAAATAATAATGAAAAATAAAAAAAAAATAAAAAAATGAAAAGACAAAATATACAACGTAGCCAAAAGCCTCGTACTCAAGCGCTTGATGTCAGGGCCAGGGACCAAAGACAACACATACATTAATCAAGATGCGCCCGCGACAGCGGCAGATGACAACTAAACAATAACATAATAACAATCAAAACAAAGTGAAAAAAAACTACTTTTGTAACAAAAAATAATAATTATAAGTATAATAAGCCGTGCGTCTCACATGTGTGCCATGCGTGCGTCGCATCTGTGCAAGAATAGGTCGTTGCTCAGCAAAATGCTGTGACTTCGGCCGAACCTATCGTCAACAGCGCTGATTTTCAGCAACTACCTCTAGAATGACGTAATGACGTCCCACTGTGTGACATAATAAATCGGGTAAGTCTAGCTTTTCGCAGAAATAAGTGATCTAGCTGAACATAGTGTGTACTTATAAATAAAATAAAGACAAATATAATTCTGTATTTATGCGTAACTCTTATAGTAAATTCAAAATAATAAATAAATAATACATAAACTAAGAAATACAGAAATAGATGCTGTGTACAGTGTGGTGTGTTTTCTTATTTACTTGCTAATTAGTAATTATAACGTAATCTTTACTCCATAATGAATTAAAGAAATCAGCATTGATACACCATATTGCTTAGATCGAATGCACCATGGAGAATTGGGATCGCGATGGCGGCCATCTGCAAAACGGCGTGCATCTAATCTAGGCATGGCGTTGGCACGCTACAACCATGCTTTAATTTAAACCATAATTTGTAAGAAATAATTGTATTCTACCTGAACTAGGAATAAACCTGTATCTCAGGTATCTCACTCTAGTGATTATACATAAGTATTATCACAAACATACTATACTTTCGAGCAGTGGCTATGAAATTATTAACACAAAGTAAGGCACCTGCCTGGGTTAGAACCCACGACCTACAACTTGTACGTCGGGGCCGTTCCCACTGGGTTACCACTGCTTGCTAGATGCTTACTTGGTAGTTTTGGGTTTTAACAAGACGCGGACGAACATTGCGCTGTTTTATCCCGAAACTTACAAGTTAAGTTCTTTTTTATAACGTCCGTCCGCTGCAAGACAAACCAACCCCAAGACCGAAAGTAGATCCAAAATTATTATTACCTACCCAAAATGTTGGTGTTATGATGACGTACACATATCGTGTTTATATGGATTACAATGATGACGTTACTTTCGGTCACTATCAGGGATCATTAATTAAATCTCTCATTTGTATAGACACATTCATTTTACTACTAAACTATGCATCTATTTTGAGATTTATTGGAAACCTAAGCAAAAAAGTAATCCATTTTGTTCAAGAATAACCACAGCGTTCTGATTTTCTTCATAGAAACTACCTGCCTTTACCCTATCTTAATAGGGTTATGAAAGGTATGCCCACATCGATTATCCCAAAAAAGAAACGTAGAAAAGTGACCTTTAAAATCAACCACGCTTGCGACCATTGGGCTAAAGCCGGCTAAAAATCCAATTTACACCGAAAAAAAAGTCGTTATAGGACTGACTGGCGTATCTTTTCAGTTTATAGTGATATGCTCTTAAACTTTGGCAGCACCATTACGATCTGAATACGTGAGTGTCGCTACGTGCCCCACTTGCTTGTCAAAATGAAATTGGGAATCGTAATGTTGGGTTCGATGGAAGATCAAGTTTGGAATCGAATTAGCTCGAATTGGTGGGATGGGTCGGATTTAAGATTTGTCTACCTATATGTTTGTTGAAACTGTTGAGTACTTAAGTAATTAACTTTGTTATTTGCGGCAAGTTGGCAACCTTGCGAGACGAGTTCATTACGGTAAGGTTATTTCATTGCGTCGAAGACATGATTGTTGTTTACGTATGGCAACGTATTTCTTTTAATGGATTTATGTTTTTACCGCGACAGATTTAGATATCTTAAGCCGTTTTCACACTGTAATCCTCAACCTCATCATCAGCCCACAGCAGTCCACTGCTGGACATAGGCCTCTCCTATTGCAGCCAGCTAGTCTAGGCTAGTCTCCGTTGGGATTGGCCGCCGTGGCCGAAATACGGTCTGGAGGACTTTTAATTAAAACTAGTTCTACTCCCAATTTCCATAAAAACAAAACGCAAATCTTACTAGCACATACGTCGCTTGATAAACTCAAATAAACCGGGTGTAATGGTGTTACTCATAATTGAAATAGCTATGTATATAGCACTTCGTTAAGCGTGGAATTGCCTGTAACTGTAAAGGGCGCATCAGACGAATACCGACGCCGCCGTGACCGTCCATCAGCGTCTAAATGAGATGAGCGTAAGGCCAGGTTCACATGGGCACGTTTTTCCTTAGGCGATTGTTTTTCGCGCAGTTGATTTTCAACGCATTGCCTAGCGCCGAGAGTTGAAAATACAACAGTGTGTTTTTTGACACGCTGGGAAATGCTCTGTTGGATTCTCAACACTCGGCTCAACACGGAGAGTTCAAAATCCAGTGCGGTATATAATCCTGTCGCGATATTTTTACATCCGTGTGAACCTGGATTAAGGAATCTTCAGTAAATTCCAACTTCAGTCATTAGTGATGGGTGAACCTAATGACCGTCTGCTAATTGATACCAATTTTAATCATTAGCACTTCTGTCATAGACATTATTGGTGTTTATGAAGTCAGGTATGCTTGAGCGTTTTTTTTTTTTTATTAATTGGTGGTTATTGCACGTTAAGCCATTGGTCTCGACTGACATTCGTAGGTCTTTGACCGCCGTTATGGGTAGTCAGAAGCCCAAAAGTCTGACAACCAGTCTTACCAACGGGTATCGTTTTAGCAGATAACTGCTGGGTGTTGGAGCTCAGATGGGCAGTCGCTCCATGTAAATTTATTGGTATTCAGCTGAATCAGGTTAGACTGGAAGCTGACCCCAACATGATATGAAAGACGCTAGGCAGATTGATAGAAATAAAGAAAGAAAAGAAACGCAATACACTAGATACATACATACATAACATAAAAACAAATAAAAAGTGTAAAGTCCAATTTAAGAAATTAGCTGGAAAGTGAGTCTCACGGCTGCGCCAAAAAGGCCCAGTTCAGCAAAAATGTCCGACAACTGGTGCCTGACGCTGGCTTTCAACTGGACTGGTAGGACTCACTAGGATAATAATAATAATAATATATTCCACAACTTTCACACAACGCCATCTAGTCCCAAACTAATCAGAGCTTATGCTATGAGTAATAGACAACTGATTAACATACATATATATATTTCTAAATACATACATATCATAGATAAATTACACCCAGACACAGAACAAAAATGATCGTGCTCATCACACAAACATTTGTCCTGGGTGGGAATCGAACCCACGACCTTGCGTATAGCACTCAGGGCCACTGACCACTAGACCAACAGGCCTGACAAATAGGACTAAGTAGCAGGAAAAACGGCTCATAATCATTTTCAAACACAGTTCAATTTTAAATCGTTGTCGTTGATTCTGTGCCTACGAGTTGCTACGAACGCTACACAAAGCCATTTCGTAGTCTCGTAGCACACGTAGCTGTGTAGCATGAGTAGCCACGTAGTAAGCGTAGTTGTGTGCCTTGAAGACTTTGATTTAAATCAAAATAGGTACCCGAAAACAAAATCAATTAAAATAAAAACTTCACTATTATCCGTGCTTTCTTTTAGAATAAAGAAAAAAACAGAAACAGTAACGTTAACGTTTAATTTGATATTTATTTTGTTGGTGGATCCCTAAATCAAAGTAAAAAGTTTGTTAGGCACAAGTAACATTGAACCAGGGCGGACTTTCTTATTTTTAATTCATAAAGAGAAAATTACCATTCAACAAGAAACAACAAACGTAAAATAAAGTTAAAAGCTTTAGGCGAACTTAATATAACAAAAACCTGAGACCGACGCACAGGCCGGTCAAATAATCGCATTGACGCAGATTGACCAAAGCACCAAGACTTTCTTTACAAGAATAAGTTTCCCCGACTCTTGACTACTTAAGCTGTTAGTACCTAAGCACTGTTACAAACACACCACCTCTAAACTTCAGTGCTTTTGGAATTTGCATAATTCCAGTCTATTTTATTCAATTTTATTAAAAAGATTTTTCTCGTGACATTTAAACTTTAATGATACTTTCATAAAACTTTGTGTACCATTCAGGAGCCTTTTAGTGCAATTCTTATAAAATTAAATTAAAAGAAGTATGTCTGCACCTTTGTTCCTCAGTCATAATCCACGCTGGTGATATAAATAGCACAAATAACAAGTTCTCTACTAAGACTGAGAACTGGTGGTTGGCCGTTGGTTGGTCTAGTGGTACTGCTGAGCTGATGCTGAGCCAATGAGAGGTCCTGGGTACGCTAGGAGCGCAACTGCTGTAGGTCAATAAAGTGTTGTTGAGTTTTTCCATCAGAAATTTCACAGAAGCAACCCGGACTCTGCATTTGTGCCCCCTTGATAGCAATAAGCTCGCCCGCTATATAAATACAACATCATTTTTAGTATACTGCAAGCCTGAATATAGTTTGCTCTGAATAAGTAACTGAACTGGACACCGAGCGACACTAAGTACATATCCGCAATCATATGCGCACAACACAGGCCACAGCCGGTCGGCCGGTGGCGCGTGTTAAGTGGTAACCAACTTTTTGTACGGACAATCAGGTAACATAACAAGCTTATAACTTCGTGATTTTTCATGACCAGTTTTGAAATGTTTTACATAGATTCTTTACATAAAAATACTAGACACGTGTTTCGGGTTTGCCATATACTACAAATCATGTTGTATATATATATATATATATATATATTAGTGTTATTACACTTTGACGCCTCTCATATCTAACCTACTCAAACTAGTTAGGTAATGCGTTTCCTAATGAGGCACAGCATGGCTCACGGCTCGTTAGGCAAGGTTAACGAACTATCATAGATAAACACATCATCTATGTATCTAGATTTATATCGTTGTGGCCTGATAGATAACAGAACAGTGAGAAAAATCCAAAAATACCCAACACAATTGCGTGGGTTAACTCACTTTGGATGTAAGAACTTCCACGAATCCTGAACTATGATGTATACTACGCTTTACAATTGCTTTAGGGTGAATTTTACCAATGTAACTGAACGCGGTGAGCACATCTAAACCGAGTTCACGAGCTGTCAGTGTCAATATTCCTCAAGAACGTTGACACTGACAGCTCTTGAACGTGGTTTAGATGTGCCTATCGCGTTAAGTTATCCTTGAGGCTGAGGCTACATTAGGCCACGTCGCGACTTGCGACACATAAGCGATTAAAACAAATAAATGAATGCTCATGTATATAACTACACCGTACATCAAATATTACTAGCGATTTTTGATTTCTTTGTGCGATAGGAACAACATTACTGTATCTAATCACGGTATCGGCTACATAAACATATCATAATACATATACATACATAACATAATATATTAAACCGAATTTATTAGAAAATTTCTTACTTGCACGACTAGTTTAATAGTGCTACTAAATATGCGTGTGGCTACATTATGTGTATAGTAAACCGCGATGGATGATTTGATCGTATTCTAAGAAAACGACCGATTTAAATTGAGTCTTTGTTATGATAGCGGGTCCATTAGGCACGGAGTCGCCGCATGAACCTCTCTTGCTAATTAGTTGTGTAGAATGTGTACTGTAGCCACGTCATCGCCGAATATACGCCGGATTTTCGCTTATAATGTAGCCATACCATGTTAATCTCGTTTCGCTCTTCCAGTCGCATCGCAAATCGCTGCCTACTGTAGCCTCAGCCTTAGTCTTAGTCGTTAGTCAACATCTAACCCCAAAACATACCACTGCTGCCTAATCTATTCGAAACACACTGCCTATTTAAATAAGTGTACCAAATGATTCACGTATTTTATCTCCAGCATGGCAATCGCCTCATAATCGCCGCTTGAAACAGCGAAGACATATCAGTAGGCTGAGCCAAACCCTTCAAAAGGCCTTCGACATAAAAGACAACGCCTTCACTTGCCTTTATCCGGCAAATTGCGCCATCTTTATGAAACCATTAAGTTAACATCAGTCAAAGCTTTTATGTTTCGCCATACAATTTTTTTGGGTCATATTAATGCTCGTATTCTTTGGAAGTGTTCGATAAAAAGGATTTTCTTATTTTATTTGTAATTGATCATTAGACGGAAAGTAACGTAAACGCACCTAATAACGACCCGTTAAAATCCGCGCTCATTACCGCCCTATTCAGAAAACTATCATTTTTATGTCATGTATTAAAGCTACACCATTGGTTGCTTTAAAAAAAATGTAGATGTATTTGTATTGCAAATGTTTATCTCTTTTTTGCGTGCGTAACTCGACGATTTAAATAATAATTGTTGAGTTCGTCCGTGGACGCCGACCTTAGTGCATTTTCCATAGTGTGGCATTCCCGATGGCGTAAGTACTCTTGTTTCTTTTTTAGCAGAAGATTATATCGTAAAGCATTTTAATGTAACTTCTAGTTCTTTTGATGCATTTTTGATACTTTCAGGAACACAAGTAATGATTCATTTTAATGAGATACTATTTTATTTTGCTTAAAAATTCAATATTAAAAATAGGCGGTAATAGGAACAAAAATCACAATTTTATTCCTATTGTCGACCCATGTCGCTGATAAGTACTTGTCGTATCTTTTGTGTGCCATGATTTTTGTTAAAATGCATAAATTAATAGGCAGGAGGCTATACTAACTCAGTTCGTTAGTATGTTAACTTATATTTGAGCTATTAACGCCATATATTCAAGAAATTTAGTAGCCGTATACACTAACTTTGTTCTTATGTAAATATTTTGATGAATAAAGGAGGTATAATTTTTAAGTAGTGTATTTTTATAGTTGAAGTATCATTATTTTTAAATATTTTTAGCAACCGCACCACTTAAAATCATATACATGTACAAAAATCACATGTATTTACACAATCCATACACATTCCCTTGGGTCGGTAATAGGTTATACGATTTCCTTTAAGAAAACCTATTACCGATCTACTTGTACATTTACGACGGACCCCATACTACATGTTTTTTTATTTGGTATTTATTTTCAAGTAAACATAAAGTTATTTAATTGACATTATAGTATTCCATAATAAACATACAGCGCATACACAATCATATCTCGGCCGCATATGCGGCCGAGATATGATCACAGAACAGATATGATTGTGGATTTGATTCAGAGTCAGATGAATCTATTTTTTAATCTTATTTTTTTTTGCCAAAGGTTAATTTTCTTAATTTGTTTTATATTATAATATTTGATTTTGATTTGACATGACTGCTAGAATTAAGATTTCATTCTAATTTTATATTTCTATATTACATTCTGTAAAATAATATACTAATATTACACTTTAGGTTACAAATAATTCATATTAAGTAGTATATTTTTTAAGACTTATTGAAGGCTGTTAAGAATATAGAAGGCTGTTAAGAATATAGAAGGCCGTTAAGAATAATAAGTTTTGATAACATTTTGTAGTGAATTCAGAGTCATTTTTTATATTTTTTTTTCACATGAATAATTTTATTAATTTGTTTCATTTGTCAATCTTAATACAAGATTTGATTTTTGATTTGACATGACTAATAAACTTAAGAGGCGGTTTACAGTCAAATGCCTTTTCTACTGTTTTAATAGATCACCTTTTGTATTTTTTTTTTTAACGAGTTATGATACTTTTTCAATTAGCGGCGCTAGTGGACGGTAAACCGCCTCATAAATGTTATTGTAATTTTATATGACTATGCTACATTTTTACTAAGATTCTATAATGCCATTTACTCTTGTATAATACCAAATGCCCCCAATGGTTATATATTATAGTAGTTATAATCAATGCTGGCCTTTGGTAATTTGTTATACATAATTCGTATAAACATGATATTTTTTATTGATCTAACGCTGTTAAGAATGTAATATTATAAGAATACATATAATTGTTAAGTGTTGATAGCAATCTGTACTGTGTTGGAGCATTTATATAAACAGTTTAATATACACGAGTATTTTTATTTAACTTTAACGGTTCCATTTATTTAGTGGTCGGTATTAGGTGTCACATAAACGGTATTAGGCACACACCCGATATTTTGAGTCGGTAATAGGGACATGACCCTTTTTCCTTTTATTTAATTTTTAATTTTTTAAGTAATTCTTTGATTATCTGTTCTTATACATAACTAAAAAAATCGATAAGTTCAGTACTTGAAAAAATATTTTTATTGAAGCCACATATTAAGAATGTGCTTATTTTTTGGATATCAATCTGAACTCCGCTTAAACTGGCGGTAATAGGTGCGTTTACGTTATGTGTTTTATTTTCCATTGACGACCCGCCCCTGCTTCGGACGGTTTTTACGACTTGATAGAACATGGACATTATTAAACACGAAAAAAAAAATTTACCTGTGCGGAAATTGTAACCATGAATTCAGCATATGATTAACAACTGTAGATATTTTTCGCCTGTTATAAAAAAAAAAAAACAGCTGTTTCATAGAAAAGTGCAATAGCTATATACGGGGTCAAAATGTATAGAACAACTAATATTTTCCTTATAACCGACGAACAATTTCTACGCTAGGGGGTCTAGAATCATAATTATGCTGAATTCATGGTTACACTTTTCGCACTTGTCATTTTTTTCCTGTGTGTAAGTTTCATATTAACGTATAATAATTATAAATCTCAAGGAATAAATTCTCTGAATGACTATGAATACCGCATCAAAATCCTTTGCGTAGTTTAGAAGAACAACGCGGTTTCGCTGACAGACACGATATGTGACTGTAATTTGTATTATATATATGTACACGACAGAATGAATTAAACCATCCTTGAGGACAACGAATTTGCGTCGCAGGACCTCTAAAAATGTTTCTCTGTATAATTAGAAAGTTTTAGCTTAAAAAGGTTAGTTTTTCGTACAATTACTTGCATTCCGACCTCACGTGCCAACATGAAACGACACAATCTTAACACGTCGTCCCGGGATCCTACGCATATTTTGCTGAACAGCGGAATTCGAATGAAAATAGTTTTTTTTTTTAATATTGCTAATAAGTTGTCTACTATGTTAGACAAACTTCACTTCTGTTGAGCACTTCTTAATAATATATGACGGAGAAGGTGCGTGTCTCTCGTTATCATCGGTCATATTTGAATTACTGTGGGCATACTATGTGTTTGTTGGTTATTGTGGGATAGAAAACCGTTTGCAGCTCAAATCAGATTTGAATTTATGATCAAGTTAGTCACTCTAGCGAATCACTCACTGTTGGTACACGATACGACGATACGGAACGCGAGACATTTTCTAAGCACATGTTGTCCGTACGATGTCCAATGGTCCAGAGAGAACTACTCCACACCGCTGCGCTGCACGCTGTCGTCGAGTGGCACGAACGTCAGGCTAGACTCCATCGTGCGCCACCTGGTGGCGCTGGCGTCCCGATCAGTCAAATGACAGACTAAGGCCCGGCGCACATTGGCAGCACGACACGGCAGGGGATCCTTCGGCATCCCTACATGTAAGCGCACACTGGCGGTAATAATGCCGTGGCATCTTTAAGTATACCGAGGCGTCCTTGCTAATGAAGCAACGCGCGGGGCCATGGGGTTCGGTTAGGCGTGGTTATATTCTCTATGGGTTAGGCGCTGTCTTGCAGCTGTGTCCCGAAGACTGCCGAAGCGTTCCGAGGGATGCCGAAGCGTTCCGAAGGCTGCCGACACGGCATGCCTAAGCATACCGCGGTATTGTTTTTGGACTTACGACCGTTAACATTGAAATTTCACTTTTATTTCCATACTATTAAGTTGTATTTTTATTCGTCGCCTAAAAATACATTGTCATGCCGTGCCGCCAATGGGCGTCGGGCCCAACGCATTTCCGACATATAAATTACTTTAACACAAATTCAAGGTCGCTCAACGCGCTACGGAGCGAGCTATGCTCGGAGTCTCATTGAAAAATAAAATCAGGGATGAAATTATCCGGAAAAGAACCAGAGTTACCGACATAGCTTACAGAGTAAGCAAACTCAAGTGGCAATGGGCTGGCCATGTTTGTCGAAGGACCGATGGTCGGTGGAGCAGACGAGTCCTGGAGTGGAGACCGCGTATCAGCAACCGTAGTGTGGGACGCCCCCCAATGGATCAACGACGAAAAGAAGGTGGCTGAGACAGACTGGATGCAGAAGGCGAAGGACAGGGTGTTTCGGCGCAGCCTGGGAGAGTCCTATGTCCAGAAGTGGACTGCAGTAGGCTGAGTTGATTGATACTTATAACCTAACGCCTGTATCTCCCCGAAAGGATAGCCAGGGGTGTGTACTGTATAGTTCACCATTTGTTTTTTAAATCCGACGTCCTTAATAGGGACAGAGATTAGCAGTCAGTGTTCAATCAATGAATCAACTCAGCCTATCGCAATCCACTGCTGGACATAGGCCTCTCCCAGACTGCGCCACAACACCCTGTCCTCCGCCTTCCGCATCCAGTCTACCCCAGCCCCCTACTTTAGGTCGTCCATCCATCTAGCTGGGAGGCGTCCCACACTACGCTTGCCGATACGCGATCTCCACTCCAGGACTCGTCTGCTCCACCGGCCATCGGCCCTTCGACAGACATGGCCAGCCCACTGCCACTTCAGTTTGCTTACTCTGCAAGCTATGTCGGTTACTCCGGTTATTTTCAGTCAGTGTTATTAACGATAAATATCTGTTACTTTTAACCTAACCTCACGTGCAACAAAAACAACTACCTCACATGTAACAAATACCTATATCGATCAATTTTCTAAAATGGTGGCGGAGCAATTTTTATGTGTGCTGTGGCATCAAACATTATTGTTTGATTTATTTACCTTTTATTGGAAACTATTACTGTCTGACTAGTCTGACAACCAGTCTTACCAAGGGGTATCGTGTTACCCAGTAACTGGGTTGTAGAGGTCAGATAGTCACTTCATATAAAATACTGGTATTCTAGTGCATCCAGTTAGAATGTAAATTGGTTGGGCTTCCCGTTGGTTATTTTGGTTTGAATCCCCGCTGTTAATTGTGATACATTTCTTTATATCTGAAGAAATAAACGAGAAGTTGTAATAAAAAAACACTTTTCGATAAAACATCTGACGTCCGGGGCGAGGGTTACAATTGATTTCAGTAATTTTTATTGTTATGTCTTTGGCCATTATCCGGCCCTTTATATTGAACAAGAAACCCATAAAATGCGAAGCTTTAAAGAAAGGAAAGGAAAAAGAACACTGCTACCTGACCAGTTCTAACTGATGCGGAAGTTTTTGCTGGCGGAAAAATATCACACCGAAGATTTCTATAGACATATTTCGTCTACGTTTAGGAAAACTCTCAAACTCAAACTCATATTTCAAATAAACCATTTATAGGCACTTTTAAATTGTCAAGGGATCGGTCCGTTACAAAGATGAAACTAGTTGCCCTTTCCAAAGCGTTTACGGGCAAGAAACTCACGGACGCTCTTTTAAATCATAAAGTTACAAAATATTGGTTACATCATTCATGTTGAAATTATACATGTGAGTACGATGTGGAATGACGTGCATGTTAAAAGCGTCCATTATTATACAGATAAAAACAAAAACAATTCAGAAATTAAAATAAGCCGTGGCAGCTAAGAGATGACCAGTCCCTACTGTATCGTGGGTACAGTATCAACAAATATTAATGTTGCATGAACAGGCACCCAGATCAAGAACAACTAATACTTATACGATGGGGGAATCGAACCTGTCAGATACCTAGGTATGTTGTAACTATAAGTCGGAACTAACGTCGCTATCTAGTTTTTAGGGTTCCGTGCCAAAAGGGTGCCAACGGAACTCTATTACTAAACCTACCCCTATCCGTCCTGTCTGTCAGCGGGCTGTATATCATAGCCGTAATAGGTGAGTAGACAGTTGAAATTATCACAAAATATGTATTTCTATTGCCGCTACAACAACAAATAATAAAAATTAAATAAAGTTAAAAATTAAGGGGGGTCCCCCGTATAAAAAAACGCGTTTTTATTAATATAGTTTTAATTTGTACGATAGTACCTTTCGTGTCCGACTTGCACACGGCCATGCAATATTGATTTGTAAAATGTACCTATTGAAAAATAGGTACATTTCACAAATCAATATTGCATAAATACCAATAGCGCTCCCTTGTTAACGTCATTCAAGCGCCAAAAGATCTTTGTGGCAGTATAGCTTCGTAGTCAATCGCTTATCCTATTCTCCAACGGTGACGTCAAATATTTGCAAATCATTATCGTCATTGGCAGCCTTGCTCCACCGACTACTGAGTATAGACCTGCTGAGCCCGCACCATATTGTGCGATGCTGTTGTGGGACCATCATACAGATTCTAAAAGTCAACCTGTTATTTCGAAATGCGTCGGACGAAGCATCAGGCGATTAGGAACGGCAACTGTTTTTTTATTACCATTAAAATACCTACTTTAAGAAATTAGGCCACGTACGCCTGGACGTAAAAAATCTCGGCGACATAAAAAACGCGTGCCGCGCTAGAAATATAACAAATAGAAAGCGGTTTTGTTCACACGGCCACGATTTTTCCATCCGCGATTTTTTATCGCGTGGTGTTCCGTGGTGTTGGCATGGAGCCCGTCGCCCCTGGACCCATTTAGGGGGGGCTGGAAGACGGCGATATCCCAGGACTCTTCGCTGCCGACCATCGACTCGACTATGGTCGGCAGCGACAGGTCACTGCCTACTTCTGAGGACACGGCGCGGCTCTTCCCAAGCAACACATTGTACGAGGGCTGCCTTGTGTCGTTTGCAAACCTCTCGCAATTATTAAAAAAAAAAAAAACAAATGGCTTTTTCATCTTTTTGTATTTAGAATTCGAAAACAAAAGAATGTTTTTTGATCGGTGGAATAGTTTTATTGTAGCGTCTATTCAAAGGTGACAAATCGGTTGTAAAAATGGTAATACTCGAACCCAGGTTTTTGCCATAAAACAATCACACATCGAGTTTTAAAAAGAAGAAAGAGAATGGAAAAGCAGTGGTGGCCCAGTAGTAATGGCCGCAACTTCTAGTCGAGTTGTAGGTCGTGGGTTCGAACCCAAGCAGGCTTATCATCATCACTGCTCTCAAAACGGAGAAGGAAAACATCGATGACGGCTTGTCCTAGAACCAAAAATTCGAAGACATGTGAAATCTGCCAACCCGTACTGGGCCCGCGTGGTGGATTATGGCCCTCTCCCTCTCACAGAGAGGAGGCCTGTGTCCCAGCAGTGGGAACATTATAGGCTGATTATGCTATACTATGAACTTTAAAAAGAGATTGTCAATGTACAGACGCCAGCACATCAGGCTACCCCAAACTGTCAGATTTTCCCAATCAACTTTGAACCTTATGCTTTAGCGATAAAGTTGAAAATCTATTAAAGAAATCTGACAGATTGTAGTAGCTTGATGTGCTGGCGTCTGTACACGGTCACACAAGTATGGGTGACAGAGACGACGCTAAAAGTTTGAAAAGTGAACTTTTTCTTAAACTTGACGTGCTGTTTTTGACCAATCCATCAATCAAGTCAGCTGATCGCAGTAACTGTGCATATGTGAGATATCATACCTACTCAAAAACGTAGAATAGACTCATAACATAATTTACAAGACACAGATCATAGCTCAACTACTTTTAAAATTACCTTCATAATCTCTACTTACCCCGGGCAAGCCGTAAAACTACTGAAAGATTTAATAACAATAAATTAAAGACGTAAAACATGTTATGGCATGTTCAGGTGGGGCAAACTTCAGCGTAATCAAGCCGTAGCTGCTTGTGACTGGGACAAATGAATGCCGAATTAGGGTCCTCCGTAAATTGTGAGAGATGTCATGTAGGCAGAGTTGAGAATAATTATAGCGGAGGTGAGCTGTGAGAGATGGCGAGTCGCATGTTGTGGCACTTTAAATACCTAAATGATTGCTGCACTTTAAGCCTCCTGTAGACAAACGCGACGCGACAGCGCGACGCGACCCTAGTAGAACAATTTCTATGAAAACCTCGTGGAATTTGTTCTACCAGAATCGTGTCGCACTGTCGCGTCGCGCTTATCTGCGGGAGCCCTTAATTGTATTCGATTGCATTTGTGGCAGTGGTGGCTCAGTGGTAGCGGCCGTAACTTACGAGTGTCGTAGGTTCGAACCCAGACAGGTGCTTTACTTTGTGTACATTATTTCATCACTGCTCTCAAAACGGTGAAGGAAAACATCGTTAGGAAACCGGCGTGTCCTGGAACCAAAAATTCAAAGACATGTGATATTTACTAACCCGCACTGGACCCGCGTGATGGCCATCTGTTTTGTATGATCTACTTCTAGGTTACCTGACTATGTACCTACATACTTAGATAACAACTAACAAAGACGAACCAATCCAAGTCTAAAATATCTAAAAATCTGCTGTTTGCTACATTTTCATCGGGTACCTATTGCATTTTTGTATAGAACAACAGATTTTCTTCAATATTCCAGATTTGCCAGATCTCAGAGTCAAAGCTGTAATTTCTCATAATAACAATAGACTGTCGTAACGAAAGGTAAATATTATGATGGATGTTTTCACTTTAACTATGGAGGGAAGTGTTTTCATTAGAATACGGTTAACGTCACGAGAAATTGGGACAAGGTCATTCCATGTTTATTTACGATTTATGTTAATAAGTTTCTACATTCTTTAGTCATACATAAGCATGTCTCTATGTTTATACAAACTCTATTTAAGTTACTTAAGCATCTAAAATACATTTTCTCTATTTTCATATTATTTTCCAACTTATTTCTTATTTAGGTTTATAAGAACTTAATACGAATTTTCATCAACAAAAATTTCCAATAATTTTTAGATTTCCCAAATTAATTCTATTGTATCGTAACAATATAATTCATTTAGTAACCAATCGCACCACACCTGTGCGTGAATTTTTCACATTATAGTTCTAAGGGATTATACAATTCTCAGAAATTCCCGAGACAAAGAAAAATCGTATGATTCAATTATTAAATTAAGTCTGTCCAAGACTAATGGAATAAAGCGATACGAGTCTTTCGCGAAAGCTTCTTTGATTTTACTTTGATCTGAAGATTTTAATTTATTGCACTGATTGCTAATTTAGTTTTAAGTGTCTAATTTCATAAAAGTTTTTCTAAATCTATATATCATGCCCTTTTGATATATTTACTTTTACATAATATTATATATTGTTTAGTGTTAGCTTGTATAATGTATTTAAATATATTTCACTGTAAATAAGTTTACGTCCTTAGTTGGATTATTTTAATTCATTAATCAAACTCTAATTAATTAACTTTATAATATATCCAGTCTTATTTTCGCAAACTTTACTAATTTCTGCCTAGCTTTGTAAATTTTCGGGAAATTTATACCTAAGGAAAGTATAAATTTCCCAAATATTTTTAGGGTATACTTAGCTCAACAAAGTTTATATCGCTACCTTGGGGTAGAAAAGTAGTAAAAGCCATAAACCCTTTATGGCATTTACTACCTTTCTACCCCAAGGTAGCAATACCTGCTTCGCAAATTACCGTAGTAAGATACGTTCATTATGAAATTTTATTACCACAATTCAATAGTTCTTCGTCTACAGAACGCATAATGAACTCGCTATCGTAACAAACACTACGTAAAACTGGGAACGTTTCATGTAAAAAAGATAAGCTTACATTTTTACAGGCAATAAAACTGCAATATGGAGTAACACCTACTCACCGTTGCCTAGAGTTAGTACGTTTTTGAGGCTGAGGTTACATTAGGTCGCGATACATGAGCGATAAAACAAATGAATGAATGCTCACGCTCACGCTTAGCGATCTTTGATTTCTTTATACGATAAGAACAAAATCAAAATCAAAATCAAAATCAAAAGTCATTTATTCAAACTAGGCTGAGAATCAGCACTTTTCGAACGTCAAAGAACAACATTACTGTAATCACGGCATCGGCTACATCGACATATCAGCGAAATTGAAGCGACTTTATTAGAAAATTTCTCACTTGCACGACTAGTTTAATAGTGCTACTAAATATGCGTGTGGCTACATTATGCGTATAGTAAACCGCGATGGATGATTTGATCGCTTTCTAAGAAAACGACCGATTCAAATTGAGTATTTGTTATGATAGCGGGTACATTAGGCACGGAGTCGCCGCATGAATCCGCCTTGCTAATTCGTTGTGTAGCATGTGTACTGTAGCCACGTCATCGCCGAATATACGCCGGATTATCGCTTATAATGCAGCCATACCATGTTTATCTCGTTTCGCTCTTCCAGTCGCATCGCAAATCGCTGCCTACTGTAGCCTCAGCCTGACAGTCGTAGTCGCTCGTTGACAACATTTACGACTGAATGATAAGGAGCTAATAAATTATTGATTCTCTACAATACAGGGTCAAATTAAGTTAGCTAGAGAAACCGTGCAGACGTGAGTATCGATATCTAAAACACGATAAAATATAAAATTCAGTTTTTTTTTTGGGCAGGTCGACGATTGCTGCTTGATTTGTTACTTGAAGTAAGACTTGAGAAAATCTGTTTTTTTTTGTTATTCTGTAATGATCGATAGTTTAGTTCTTGAGTCCAATACTAGATGGCGTCACTAGACTCTCCACAACATTATTAGTCAAGGGACAAGTGACGGTAGCGGATAAATAATGAAACCGGAGTGATGTTAATGGGTGGAAGACAGAAAACAAACGGTTGCTCCGTAATTATTTGCATAATTTCTGTAAATTAAATCTAATATTATTTGGAAATCATTACATAATAAACATACGTACCTATCGTCAATTTGTGTACGAGTAATGGAAGTAACGGAGTAAGTGTTTGCGTCTATTTAACGAAGCGTAGGTGGGATAATTGGAGGCTTTTTGCAGGGCTGACTGTTCTCATTTTGTCCTCAGCATGCGGAAACGCCCTTATCGTTCAGACCTAAGTATAATTTGTCTAAGGCTTGAAAGACAATAAGTGATACCAAACGATTTTATGGTGAACTAGCGCTCTTCCCACGCTTTCTTCCACATCAATTTCTGATTTTTCCATACAAATAACACCTGAAAAATCAGCTTATTTCAATAAATAAATAAATAAAATATTTTTTATTTCGGATATTTACAATCCATATGTGAAAAATTAGAAACTGAAAAAAAAATAAATATAATCAAAATAAAAAGTCATTTATTCAAACTAGGCTGAGAATCAGCACTTTTCGAACGTCAAAATTACAAAAGACAGTCCCCTAAAACGCCCGCCCTTCACCACTTCCTGTGCTTTCGCTGGGAAGAAGAAGTGGCGCAACAAACTCCCCAGCAGCACAGCTGTCTGTTCAGTTAGAAAATACTTGACTGAATACAATACAAGGTATGCAAAGTAATTAACATTACAAGACACAGGACACTAAATTAAATTATTTGCCATATGTCAGCTAGCAACGCCAATATACCAAGAAATACAATAAAAAACTATACGTACTCAAGCAAAAATTAATAAATGAAAATTAAATAAAAGCCTCCAGGTATAAAGGGCGTGACCGCTAACATATTTATGCAATGCTGGGTTCTGTTTACATAGCTGTCGCTTGAAGTCACAAATGATAAACTAGGACCATCGAAGGAAACTAAATAAACAAGTTATTACTAATTATAACAATAATAAAACCATGGTCAGCAAGACGACCAGTCACCACAAGCAGCACCCGTTCACGAGCATAACGCAAAGATTAGCCATTACCCTCCTCGCCATTTTTGAGGGAAGGAGGCAACCCGACCCCCGACGCTACTGCAAGCAGTGACATCTGAGGGAGCATGACGAACTTGCTGCCGGTTGCTCAGGTAAGAATAATATGATCAATCGTCGAGGTCACTAGCTAACCACATATTGCAATCAACTCATTAGAAAACATTGAAATGGGTTGATTATGTCAATAATAAAATAAAAATAAATGTATAATGAGCTCATATAACCTATCAGTAAAAAAATAATAATGAAATAATTCTGCGGACTAAGGACCTCCACAGTGAGGATGAGATCCGGTCCGCTACAGTCATCAGGATTTTATTGCGGTACCCGTGAAAACTTAACAAACGGATTGACGAACACAGTCATATTTTTGCATTAATAATAGTTATATTAGGAAATATTATTTATATTAGGATAGTTGTATTACGCCTAGTATTGTAGGTCTGAGCGAGATATTTCGAGTTTTCAATTCGAAATGAACATACTGTGGAGCATCGACCCACCTGAAATATAAGTAATAAGTAATGAAATACAAGTTCTTCATAAGTATTGTAAGAAGATGAGGTGGATTTTGGTTCTTTCTGGATTCTGGTTCTTTCATTCACTCCACCACTGTTCACACACGCCATGTTCAATAAGAACGCTCTATCGTTTTCACGATATGTCATTTCTCTTTTTTTCTTTTCGGGACCATATCTGTACAATAAGCTTATTATCATCTATCATAAAAAAAAATACAAATGTAAAATTTCGGTCACTCCCTATTTAAAAACTCTAGAATATCAGGGAACCGAAAACGTGTTGATCCCCCTCAGATAGACTATCTTTATACTAATTAGTCATCCTCTCTGCTGCTTCTACATGCATGCTGTGAGTATGGTGCGAGTATGGTTGATGGCAACCATACTCGCACCACCGTGCCCCTATGAAGATACACAGTTTACTTTGCGAGATGAGAATGCAACGCGAAACAGAAACTAATCTTCGTTTGCGATTTAGTTGCCAAACATGTAAATAAATATGAGTTTTTGGAAAAACAACTTTAATTCCTACACAATAAAGTTTAGATTACGCTACAACTTCAAATATTTTTATAACTTTTTCAATAATGCTAGTCACTCTGAAATCAACTTAATTACTACTTAAATAAAGTTCTTTTTTTTTTATTGAAATAACATCAATTTGAATAGACCTTAGGTACCACTAGAGAAAATAATGAAAAGTGGTCAAACGAACATCTTTAGGAAAAATCCTGTGTTGAGAATGAAACCTGGTGAATGAAATATTAACAAATGAGGGTTTTTAAGCCTCTCTGTCTTCAAAACGCATTGCATTACTTTCAACATCGTGACTACAACTCATAAAATCACAAATAGTATAGAAAGTAAATAGTAAATAAGTTAATTCAGTTGGTCGAAATAATAGGGCGACAAACTGTAGGGTTATAAAAATAAAAAATACTTTTACCACTACACGAAATTTATTTTAAAAATATTTACACAAGACGAGTTTAAAAAAATAAAGAAGAAAATAATAATATTAGAATAAAATAATTGAATTTAAAGATAAGAGGAACATTCAACATGAATGGATAAATAAGGACCCTAGGCTGAAGCTTCAGTCGAGGAATCCGAAATTGTTTATATTTAATTTTATAAAATACATTCTCGGTTTTGTAGTACTATTTACAACTGGGTCAAATTTAAAATTAGTTTTAACAATAGGTACTGGTATCACGTATTAGTCTCTTCTTCTTCTCTGTGGGTTTCTGATCTTCTTAATTGTAATAATTTATGGTGATGACGGAATCACAAACAAGTGTGGGTAAATAAATCTGGATCAAAGGACGGGCGAATTCCAAGGTAGACAGACTCCTTTAACGTAAGTGGAACCCGTTCACGTCCAATATTAAAAAAAAAAAAAAAATCAAGTTTGTATACCAAGCAAACTGTGTTGTGGTAAGCTGAAGTTCAAGAGCATGAACAAAAGATTGGCGAATATTTCGTTGCTGCAGTTTTGAATTTAACTAATAGTGGGTCGTATCACCAGAAAGCTCGAATAAAAATCATAATTCCATCAAATAAATAATGATTGCAATAAAGTTAATCGAAATCACTGGGTACTCGCATAGTTCATCGATTTTAATACAAATAATTACAAATAACAACAAATAACTCACCAGAAAACAGGAGAAAACCATATGTAAAATAAACTTTTGAAGGCGAGATACACGTTTGAACTGGTTACTGCGGCGCAACTGTGAGAATGACGCTCAACGTCTGACAGGATTGTAAATATGGCTGCCGTCACGTGATACAGTCACGGAGACGTAGTTAAAACCCGCCAATTGTGAAATAAGGGGACTATGTCATTCTGTCCATATATGTCATTTTGTCCGTATTTCCCTATATATTTTGATAAATATAAACCTACCTACAATTAATGGCACGGCTGCTGAATGCAATGAAACACTGAAGAGAATGCGCCATTGAACGGAGTGCCTTTATAGAGATAAGAGCCCAGATATTGCTAAGCCAAGATATTGTTTTAAAGGAAGGCACGCAGAGTACGGTCAGCCACAAATAGGCTAGATTGTGCGATGAGATTTGCTAGCGACTGAATTAGGAGAAGATTGCGCCTAACTGCATTTGTTGAGATGATGCCTTGCCCGATGTCGCTCTTTTTTATATTTTTACCTGAGGAATGTTTTTATACAGTTCGAAATATTGGTAGGAAGTACTCGATGTAGAAGAAGGTAGGTATATCTTTTATTGATGATTCAATTGGAACAGTGGAGAAAAATACATCGATTATTTTTCTTTTTAATTCATATCCATTCATTTTCTTTCAAAATATATACTTACAAATACAATAGCAACACATAACAATCACGTTTTGTTTTCCTGAGGGTTGGATAGAGGTGGTGGGTACAATAAAAGTAATTATTATTAATTTGAACTGTGACTCTTGAATAACAGAGATTTGTACCGCGAATCGATACATTAAAACTTTGCTGATGCATTAGAAGACTAAGTTAAAGCACTAGGACGTAATTTTGCCGTTCAAAAGTGCTAAATCAGCCTAATTTTAATAAATTACTTTTGATTTTTATTTTGATCTGCAGATGAGGTCCTGTTGGTCAAACGAATGACAGTCGTAAATCGATTTCATGATGACAGTTCAACAACATCCAAACAACAGAGAATCAATTTGAAATATGAACATTTTCACTTTCATTTTACACGCAACCATAGACAATGATCGCCCTAAAAACAAAACAATGAAAGCCAGCAGTTGTATTATAACAAAACACGTCACACTCTATGACACGAACCTTGCGGGTTGTGAAAGGCTATCGATAAAAGGTTATCGACTGAACATGTCGTTCCATTCAATAATAGATTAAACAGCGGTAGTCCCTTCACTTCCATTACACATTTTGTGTTACATAAAGCTATTTTGGATGTCCCACTAGCGCAGTTTGTGTCTTTAGCAAAATTATTTGTGGACGGGGCCGGGTTGAACCTCGATCAGTCCCGACAGATATCCTATCCAATCAGCTAGCCTTTTATAGCAATATTTTGAGGCACAACTCAATTTCGACACTGGATCTATGCAGTGATGGAACACTTTAATTGAAGAGCAGCTCGACTGTGGTGATTTCAAAGAAAATTAATAATTTGATGGTTCGATCTGTTGCCTGCGACCACCGATTGCTAAAGTTGGGGTGAGCTTTCAAAACGATTGTTAGTGGTTAAACTTTTCTATGAAATACGTCTTGATTGCTAAATTCAACTGAATGTACGTAAAGCCAAGTCAAATTCTTTACTTTATCGAGTCAAGACGCAACACCTTTTGAAGCGGCATTAGCACTGCGCAGACTATTGCATAGAAAACTGTATCGATAACAAAGATGAAAATAGCTTACCAATGTCGAGTTGGCATTCATCTAAAACCTTTATATTGCCTGACCATTTTATAAAAACTATATTTTTTTTTAATCAGTTATATTTTAAAATTATTTCTGCGTCATTGACATTGCGCCGCAGTTGAGCTGATTTGACAGTCGACTCTTTGTTTTAAGCTATTTTGTTAGGTTGGTGAACTGGGAATGTGGCGAATCAGGAAGTAGCCAACAGTAATCTATTGCGCAATGAGCTATAACTTGGTATAATAATAAACCAGTTTTCATCGTAAGCGACCTTTTTTTCACCTTTCATTTTTTCGTAAGGTGACGAACATATTTTGGATGTGACTGTATCACACACACATGAACACACACAATACAATACTGTACATTATGATTTTTTTCTAATTAACTTTTAGAGTTCTCATCTGGTAAGCGATTTATGTCTAACACCCGGTTTCTAACAGGCCAAATCAAAACAATTTGCTAACACAATGCTAGCTGACTGAAATAATAAAAGCCAACCAAATGACTTGACAAGAGTTTAATAGTCTGTGGGAAAGCTATTTTTTTCGCTGTTGGCCTTTGCCGCAGTCTTTTTCAATAACAAATAATTGAGCATCATCATCATAGCCTCTTCCCAACTATTTTATGAGTTGACTGCCAGTCTATCCGGATGAATACCAGTATTTTACATGGAGCAACTACCTATCTGACCTCCACAACCCAGTTACTGGGTATAACAATACCCCTTGGAAAGAGATAGGGACACCGAGCCTCTGAGGTCCTGGCCTGATCTCTCTCGGGTCGTGTCAGATTGCCGACCGATCGAACTATGAGAGTGAGGAAAGAGAGAGACCTGTGTCTGCATACGCACTTGTGCACAGTATTATCTCCCCCGCCGAAGGCTAGTCTCCGTTGAGATTGGCCGGTCTGGAGGACTATAAGTATACAAAAGCAGTAGTCTCATAGTCATATCAGATATTTAGAATTTAGATGTCTATCAATAGCCTCAGCAAGTGTGTTGGTAGCTAAATCTTAGGCATATGCTCACAATTAAGTAGATAGGTTTCATGCATGGCGAAGCACGACTTTGATCATAAATAGGGTATCAATCGAATTTAATGCATACGTTTAAGCTGCTTTAGATAAGGTAGTGATTGTACAGTATGCATATATTCGCCGAGATTCTACAACTATACCTAGTACAAGCTCACACATGGCGCTTCGTTGGACTGCGAGTGAGTTAGCAGTGGTGGCCCATAGGAAACGGCCCGGACTTATGAGTTGTAGGTCGTACGTTCGATCCGCATGTCCTAGAACCAAAAATTCGAAGACATGTGGCATTCATCAACCCGCATTTAGCCCGCGTGGCAACGCACATACAGCCCACGCAATCTCCCA
Organism: Eremobia ochroleuca; assembly: GCA_949629135.1. NCBI lineage: Eukaryota > Metazoa > Arthropoda > Insecta > Lepidoptera > Noctuidae > Eremobia > Eremobia ochroleuca. The sequence goes on from OX451387.1 coordinate 15,462,716, forward strand.
GAGAAGACGCCTGCGTCCCAGCAGTGAAAACATTATACAGAACAGACTGCGACTCCATTTGAAGGACTCCTTTTGGAGGGGATTTAGACGACAGATTCAATAGAAAGATTAGATTTTTGTGTAAAAACACAATTGTTTCCAATATTGGTGCGCGATGAATGTTTCTGACCCCGTCTGGTCTATTGAATAAGGCAAATGAGTCCTAACTAGCGTAACATGTGTAAAGTGTGAAATTCTCGTACACTGGCGGATCGATAGTGTACAGGGGCATTAAATTTTTACAGTTGGCCGAGCCGCTGTCCATCGGCGCCCGAGTTTTATTGATTTGACATTAGATGCCTCATGAATGAACTATTTTATTAAGATCTTCTGTGAATGCTTTGTCTTATCTAAATATATTAAATTTCATATAAATTCTCATTACCTGTCAAGTAATTGCGTTTAGGTAAGTAGGTACAGCATTTATTATTCATATTGATTCTTGCGTAAATACTCGTAAAAGACATGTTGCGCCGACGCCAAATAAATTGGGGTCATCATCTGCGTAGCCTTTTCCCAACTATGTTGGGGTCGGCTTCCAGTCTAACAGGATGCAGCTGGAATACCAGTATTTTACATGGAGCGACTGCCTATCTGAACTCCACAACTCAGTTACTGGGTAATACGATACCCCTAGGTAAGACTGGTTGTCAGACTTTCGGGCTTCTGACTACCCGTAAGGACTGTCAAAGATCTACGAATGACAGCCGGGACTAACGGCTTAACGTGCTTTCCAAGGCACGGAGGGATCTCGGTATGTAAAGATGGTCACCCATCTACAGACCAACCGCGGCAAGCGTAGCTTAAGCTGATCGATCGACCTGTGCGGCTGTTATTATTTAGTCACGGGTCCCTCAATAAATAAATTGGGGTAAGAGCAGGAAAAGGAAAATGTTGAATTCTTGCGTAAACTTCTGAAAAATCTATCTATCTAGGAATTAGTAATTACTTAACTACCGGTACTGAAAGTGAAAGCCAAAAACGGGTAGACAATTATAAGTAGGTAGTGTGTTGTGCGTATTTTTTATCAATGTATTTATATCTATTCTATGCGAATATTGATAATATTGAATACTAGCAGCGCCCCGCGGTTTTACCCGCATAATTTACGATCCCGTGGGAATATCGAGATAAATTGTATCCTAAGTGTTAATCCTGGTTATAAACTATATGTGTGCCAAATTTCATCAAAATTGCTCCAACCGTTTGAGCGTGAAGAAGGAACAAACATTATTAATCATTAACATTATTATAATACTAGCTGCGCCACGCGGTTTCATCCGCATGAGTGTCGTTCCCGTGGGAATATCGGGATAATAGTATCCTATGTGTTAATTCCGGTTATAAACTATCTGTGTACCAAATTCCGTTCAAATCCGTTCAGCCGTTTGAGCGTGAAGAAGTAACAAACATACAAACACACACAAACTCACAAATTTTCGCCATTATGATAATAGTATGATTAGTGTGATGGCTATTTTATATACTTATACATATACTACAGTCCCTAATATTTCCCATAATCGACTATGGTGATGTGTGTTACTATGAACTGAATGCAGATCTCCTCAATAAACTTGACCGTCTACTCAATAACTGCATTCTAAATACATATCGGACGACTGTCAAACCGTGTTGTCATTAATTCTTAGTTCGGAAACCAAATTAATATTTGTCCGTAAGTAATACGGTGTAGGATACGCTCGTAACTTCGGCCGGCACTACGTAGCAGACCCCCAGTACCGCTTATGTCGTCCGAGCGAAGTCTCAACTTTAACACTTGCGCGTTGTAAACCGTTTTGCATAGATCAAACTCCCGATACTTTTGTCACGCACATGTGACAACAAATATTTTATAATCACATCTGTTTTCTCCGGATCACGCTCGTCTGGCGCCGCGGGTCCAGCGGTTTGTATCCCTAACGGTTTAAATATTGCCGCTTGAAAAATGTCAGAACAGTTAATCTGGTTAATCTTAATAGTACCTAATCTACACCCTGCGAAAGCATTCTGTATTTACATAAACATATATTCTATACACTTTTTTGGCAGCTGTATGCTGTCCTACGTCAATGTCAAATCTGTGTTTACTGCGACCCTATAACATTGTTTCATAAATTACACTAATTATTCAAAAACCTCCCTCATATATTTGCATTACTAAACCCCTTAGTGAAAGGGTGTTTTAAAACAATAGGATAAACAAAAATCTTATTTTAGTAATTAAAATACTGATTTTGAAAGACGTTTTGTTTGTTTTACGGAGCAAATCAATGAAATATTAAATTAATAATCTGATTTCAATGTTAAATCTCTTGGGTCTGCTGGCTTGGAAGCGTTTCTTAAATATGGCGACGTTGAACTTAATTTTGGGTCTAATTGAATCCAGCGGGGTAATGGCGTCGTACGCTAACACTAGCAACAGATTTCATTTTGACAGTTCAACAACGTTCATTGGGTTATTTAATTTTTGAGCGGACAAAATTTTCGAACATATGAGGCAGTGGATTAGCAATATCCATCCTAAATCATTTTGAAGACAAAGTGGATGTTTAGTTGGAGTTTTAATTTTAACATTACCTACCTACTTGCTTTACAATTTTTATATCTACCTATATAATCAATTTTGTAAAATATACAGGTTGACAGGGACATCGACGCATTAACCGTTAACATGGATTCAGCGCACGCTTCTGGATCCCCACTTACTTTTTCCTGAATATACAGTATGGAAACCACATATTCCTATGTCCAATAAATTATAATACCACATACCTACTTGTTATCGCCTTTTGTGACAATATATGTACAAAAACTTTTTTCATAAAAAAAAACCAACCGACTTCCAAAAAACACTACAAAGTGAATAATAACTTTAATTTTGGAAGTCGGTGTCGTTGATTTCGCATTCTCGTTTTTTGACACCGACTTCCGAAATTAAAGTTATTTTTCACTTTGTAGTGTTTTTGGAAGTCGGTTTTTTTTATAAAAAAACGTTTTTATTTTTCACTTTTTAGTTATACCTAAGTTATTCCAGAATTTACTTGCAAGATTAGAGGTACCCCAATAACAACTTAACAATTTCATTAACAAACTCATCACAAGATCTTTATGAAATTTAAATGGGGCCATTTCGGGATAAACCTCTATCGAACAAAAAAAGAATATTGCAAATCCGTCCATATATGACGGGAGTTAAGCACGAACATACATTAAAAAAAAAATAGAATAACCTCCTCCTTTTTGAAGTCGATTAAAAAATGAACGAAATCATTCGCGAAAATAATCAACTGTTCTCTAAATATGTGTGTGTATGTGTGATGAATGTGTGTGTATGTGTGTTCGCATAACTCGTCAAAATGTTGACGAGTTATGCGAACATAAATATGTAGTTACCATACTGTATACTTTATAACCGCGAAAAAATGCTACCCTTGGAGGTCTAGAATCCTGCGCTGAATTCATGGTTTCAGTTTAAGCGTCGATGCCTGCCACCCTGTATAGGTCCCTAATGGTGCCAATCATATTTTAAAAACTAGATGAGGTCGGCGTTTCCTATCTGACTTCTCTGAGAAGAAAGGCCGATACAAACTCAGAGGTCACAGTCTCTTTTAAAGTCCAGATATAATCTTGGTCAGATCATGTGAAGACCATGTAGATATCAATCTACATGGTCATCATCTTGATCATTGCAGACATTAGTCTGAAATAATCTTTTGAGGAAAGAACCACACAGATTGAGTCGACCTGTCCAGTCAGTCCACGCATTTGTCAGTAATCGTGCAGCTCAACTCAAAACTTAAGAAGCTCAGCGATTCGACGAACAATACCAAAGAAAGGGCATTTGGGTAGGCCACATAAATTCAAACACAAAACATTTCAGAGACTAGCGAGTTCAAAAAAACAAAAACACAAACTCTTCTGCTTTATTATTAGTATAGTTATACTCGTAGATTACTAACCTTGTAAGTAATCCGTTGTTAATTATTTTTTAAGAATGTTTCACAAAACAACTAACTTAAGCTTTCTCGAGACTCGTCGACGACACGATTAAGCTCTTTAACTCCTAGTGTTTACATCCAAGACAGCTAAACAAGTGAAATACACTGGTATATTTGTTCAGTGTTATTTATTTAGAATCTTTCTCAATCAAGCTGGTACTTACTTTCTTAGGTAAAGCCAAGGAAAATAATTGTTTAGTAAATTGAATACCATCCTAAATTCTTCGTATATTCAAATCACAACTATTCAATTGAACATTCTTTGACAGTTATAGGCAAACCGCTTAATTGAGTCCTCGCCTGTGGGGAATAGGGGCGCGGGGGTAGAAAGAGAACGGGGACCGGGACAGGTGCGGGCGGCGGGCGCTCGTAGCGTTATACGCAAGACGTGAAATGTGCACTGGACAGTTCATAAAATACTTCACAATGGTTAACAGTGAACAGGTGGTTATTTTTTATTATAAAATTGATTGATGACTACAAAATAATGTGAAACAACTATGTTTAGATAGGTACTTAACAAAATAAAATATTAGGTAATAAACTTATGTACTATTTATTATATGCAAGTATTATCAAAATTATGAATCAATCACTAATGTCCATATCAATATCACTGGGACATGATTCTTCACTTTCGAAGCAGCCATCTTGAGAATCATCTGACTCGTGCTGCAAATTAATAATAAAATCAACAACATAAATAAATAATTTAAAAAAATAATAATAAAAAAACATCATTTAGAACTCTGGTAAACATAATGCTCCCACTTCTCTACGGAATATCCAGCAAATAATCCCCCACCATACTTTTTTTTTTGTCCAAATTAGAGTCGGTACTTTTTTTGTGCTAACTTTCATTTAATATCACTCCAGACCAACTCAATTGGGTTCAGGTCCGGGTGTTATGGAGGCAAACGCAACATTTCAGGTCCGTTTCTTTTCAATAACTCGTCAATTTTGTAAATAAATCAACTCAGCCTATCGCAGTCCACTGCTGGACATAGGCCTCTCCCAGACTGCGCCACAACACCCTGTCTTCCGCCTTCCGCATCCAGTCTACCCCAGCTACCTTCTTTAGGTAGTCCGTCCATCTAGCGGGGGGGCATCCCACAGTACGCTTGCCGATACGCGGTCTCTACTCCAGGACTCGTCTGGTCCACCGGCCATCGGCCCTTCGACAGACATGGCCAGCCCACTGCCACCAATTTAGTTTGTAAATATCTTCTGTGAAATGGCTTTTAATGAATTTAAATAAGTCATCCTTTCTAAGTTTATCATGGTTACCTATGGTAAGCATCTGGCTTGGTAGAAGCCATACCTAGTTGACTTTTTCTTTTCTCGAATCGAATGATAAGCTGCGTTATCCATTGCTGTGACGGAATTTGATGGTATAAGAGTATTAGGCACGAGGTTTTAATTTATCCACTTCCTAAAATTCACGAATTATTCACACCTCTCCCAGTCCCCGTTCTCTTCCTACCCCCGCACCCCTATGCCCCGCAGGCGGGGACTCAATTAAGCGGTTCGCCTATACATGTATGAAATTTCTATGACAGAGCAAATTGACGTAGTGTGTCAAGTTGATTAAATACTTAATTTCCCTGACTGTACAGACACCAGCACATCAAGCTATCCGAAACTGTCAGATCAACTTTGAACCTTATGCTTTAGCGAAAAAGTTGAAAATCTATTAAAGAAATCTGACAGATTGTAGCTTAGCTTGATGTGCTGGCGTCTGTACATTGACATTGTTTGTTTGCTCAATTTTTGTTTTGACATTATGCTTTTTTACATTGACATTGTTTGTTTGCGCTTCTTTTGTACCTACTCAGAGAAATTTTGGTCAGTGTACGATGTGTTCAAGTACATGCGAAGTTTTCATCATCAAGCGACGCAAACATGTCGAAACCAAGAAAACCTTAGTCCACGTAACCTGCACATTGCAAGAGTCTTGTGTTATTGAATTAGTATAGCATTACACAAACACTCTAATTCAAAGCCTATTCAGGTGTGACATCACACAGCGCTTCACTTAAGACGTTAATCATAGACAACTAGACAAATCACCGGCTACTAGGTCGAGAACATATTGTTATGTCCTCAACACAATGCAGTCCAAATCCGCTATAATTGATGGGAGGATCTACCCTACCGTAACTAATGACTTGATTAGCAGATAAATAACTACCCTAATTAACACTCGTACTGCTTTGACGGAAATTGTAATTTGTGGGCTTTTGTAATTTCTGTCTTATTCTTTCACATCCGAAAAACATAATTATAAAAAAAAATCCAAAAGTGCTCGACTCACAATTGTTTTTTATTAATTATAATTAAACTACTTCGAATAAAAAAACAATTTTCAATAGAGCGACTCCTATGGGTGAAACTGTTAAAAAAATGACTCGATTAATAAATATTTTTTGCAAGCTGCAACGCTTTCAGGTTTCACACTGGATTGACGGGAAATTTTTAGAAATATTTTGATTTTTTTTCGTTTCTACTGCTTTAAATAAATTTTAGAAAAGTACAGAATTAATTTCCATTAAATTATTTATACAATGCTATATAATTTAAGTAGGTTCTGTGTACTAGCAGGAGTATAGGTAACTATAGAAACAGTTGCAGAAAGGAGGCAAAAAAAAAATGTTTCGATCTTAAAGCACCCTCTAACGCTTCGCATTATGAGTCGCGCAAAAGACATTTTCTCTTTCAACAGTTTTCCGGAATATTTACAGCACTGGCCGTAAATATGACACATCAAGTTTTAGAAACAGTTGGTCCGAACGTAACAACAAATTTATTTATGAAGTCAGTTGCGACTATCGTATCTTTTCTGAATATGTAGGTACCTACTTGCTTACTACCTTCATGTTCTTACAACATAACATAAATCACGCTGGTACAGAAAGGGCTAGCCCTTTCTGTACCAGCGTGATTTATGCGCAGAGATGTACCTATGGTACACCCGCATTTCGACAATTATTTTAAGTCCCATGTAATAGAGGGCAAATCTATTACCATCAACCTGACATGAATCCAGACTCCAAGCTGCTACTAAGAAATTCCTAACGGAAACCCTTTGATGACACTTTGCCCGACCCAGGAATCGAACCCAGAACCTCGTGCTCAGCAGAAGTGATTCTTACAAATGGGTAGGTAATAGGTATTCCATGTGCCCTTACCCCTTACACAACGTTTTTGTTCTAAGATCTAAAAGAAACGTGATAGAAGGCACATTAGAGATAACGATGTTGATATCGCCTGAAATGCGAGATGTTCGAGTTTTTTTATTATCCAGATATTTTTTCTGTACAATTCGAAGTGGTTTAACTGTGAGACGTTGAAGAAAAAATTGTAAAAGGGTAAATCCTCAGTAGTAAAATCGTTACTTTATTAATATTATTTTGTTTAAGATTGCATACTAGGATCACGTTAAGCCGTTGGTCCCGGCTGTCATTCGTGGACCTTTGACAGTCGTTACGGGTAGTCAGAAGCCCGAAAGTCTGACAACCAGTCTTACCAAGGGGTATCGCATTACCCAGTAACTGGGTTGTGGAGGTCAGATAGGTAGTCGCTCCATGTAAAATACTGGTATTCAGCTCCATCCAGTTAGACTGGAAGGCGACCCCAACATAGTTGGGAAAAAGGCAGGCAGATGATTGTATAGTAGGATCCTTAGTGGCAAAGGAGTCTGCCGAAAACTGCCCCTCAACATGAACACAGAGGTTGTGTGTTCGAGCCGTCCCAGTTCCCAGTGGAAATGATTTCCTTTTTCCCTTCTAAACTTGACGGCACGGTTGGCGCAGTGGTTAAGCGATTGACTGCTGCGCTGCGTGTCGCGGGTTCGATTCCCGCACGGAACAAATATTTGTATGACCTACATGTATTTGTTCCGAGTCTGGGTGTTTTTCTATCTATAATATGTATGTATTTACAAAAAAAAAAAAAAATTGTATATAAGTAGTTTATCAGCCATCTTGTTACCATAACACAAGCATTAGGTTGCTTAGCTTGGGACAAATGGTGCTGTGTGAAATGTCCAGGGATAAAAAAAAAAAAAAAAAAAAAAAAAAACTCAGTAAGGGAGGATGGGGGTGAAGTGCAGGAGGTAACAACGATTGCGATAGGGAGCGTTGAGAAATGTATGAATGATATCAACAAACAAAGTAGTCCATACGGGCTGAGCCCAGCTTAGCTCAGTCGGAAAGTGACAAGTGAATATAATGTACTTTTTCACGTTATCGAATGTCGGATTGTTAGGTGTATAAATGGCCGAGGGCCGAAAAACTGTTTTTCCCATAAACTTCAATGTAACTTTGGAGGCTTTTTGACAACGTTCCCATCTACTTAGAACAATGGTTATTTTTGCATTCTAGTCAGTATACCTAGTTTACTTCACCGCGAGGTGGCGCTTGTGCGCTAAGGGGCATTTTCCTACGCAAACTCGGCAGACTCGTTTTAGGACAACATAATTTAAAATACAGTCGCGCCAGCGACACGAAGAAGAAGTAGGATCCTTTTTTTTTGGGTGAGAAATTATCAAATAACTTCTTCCGCTCTGGGCGGAGTGGGAGGGCGTGTCAGACTTTTACTGACTAAAACCCACCCGTGTTCCTTCAGTTGCCTGTGCCAAGGGCCACCGTATCTCTTTCGAACAACCCGCGACCCTGGTAAGCATCGGCCCCAGCGGACCCCGTCAGTTAATGCTGATATCTCATTGAGGCGTGCGTGGAACGCAACGCGCCGTCGACCGGGGCCTGGTCCTTACCGGACGGCGAAATGCCCATTGCTCGCCGTCCGCAAGCCCGCGCATACGGTGGCCGGGAGTTAGCTGTTGACTCCCGACGCCCAGGGCGTCTCTTGCGGCGACTAGGGGCGTGAGGGCGCTAAGAGTGCCTCTCCCTCACGCGTTCCGCCTCCTCCTGCGCAGGCATTACTGCTTCTCAGAAGAAGGTGACGGCGTCCCATGCACTCTCGCTCAGTACCATGGCCTGGACCAGGGCCGGACGCGAGAGATCGCCGCCGCCGATTGCCGCCGTGAGGACGCGGCGGTGCTCCGCCGAAGCCGGGCAGACCTCCACCGTATGCTCCGTCTGCTCCGTTTGGAGGCGTTTGGACCCCCTAGATTGGGCAGGAGCCGCTTAAAGGCAGCCCCGGACCGCTCCAGTCTAGGAGCCAAACGTCGGAAATGCTCCACGAAGTTCCACCGGCTGTCGAGGACGAGTCCCGGTACTTCATCGTCGACTTGACGCCGATGTGAACCCCTCCCACCGTTATTTGGGAACCCGATGGTAGAAGTGGGATCCTTACCTTACAATGCAACCGTCCGCTGCCAAAAGAGTACATGACGTACCAGCGCCCAAGTCGTGCCCATGCTGGTCGATGCAAAATGTATAATTTATATTTGAATCTTCCGTGTTACAGGTTAGTTGTCAGCTGTTTTCACAAACCCGCAATATTTTTGAAAGACCTATCCAACGATACCCCACACTATGGGGTAGACGAATCTGCCCTCTTGTTCATAAAAACTGACATGTAATGTAGCAAAAATGTATAATTTAGTCCCGTTATTCAACTCAAACTAGTCGATAGCCTGCTAGACTTAAAAGAAGAAAAATAACCAAAAAAAATAGATTTTGCTGAATCGAACACTCAAATCGACATTAATATTCCCCTACCTAGTAAAGCTCCGATAATACTCGTATTATGTCGTATACAAGCCAATATTCTAGCTAAATAAAACCTCAAAACCAATTAAATAATGGACACGTCAATACAATGTATATATATAAAAAAAGGACTCACTATGACCTGTACTCTCATCTGAAACATAATTCAGGGTTAATGACCTTCAATGTAACCCTTTAGCGCTCGAGGTTCACAACGCCGATGCGAAAAACATTTTCAGTGGTTTCCATTTCACAATAACACATCTGTACTCTTTCCTTTTTCAATAAAATGCATGAGATGTGTTATTTCTTCCCGCTCTTATGAGTTTTCCTTTCCACGAATACTTTCTTAGTTGCATTTTGTTACCTGCGTCTACCACTGGTATTTTTAAATACAGTCTTCGAGATTTTCCGGTATAAAACTTACTATTATTTTTAATAAATTTTATAACATCTTTAAGGTATGTTTCAATCCAAATTAATGTACACAAATCCGTTTTGCACACAAAAATTCTAAAAATGTGGCTTAAAACTGGTGTTTTAAGTCCCAATTTTGCGTAACAGCGTTATAAAAATTGCCAAATTGCTTGGTCAAGTAATCCGATTTGCGTTTATTTATACGAGTATCAATCAATCACAACAGTGCTGTCATCTGATGAAGATTGACTTGAATAATTGGCTTGATTATTGACTTGGATGAGTCTATCAGAAATCGAAGATAGGTGCCGGTACTGCAACCGATCCATAATTATAATGTTATAGTACGTTAGTACTACATATTAGTTATTCTGTGGTTATATTTATTATAATTATTATGGATCGGATGGAGTACCATCATCGCTAAGCCATCGTGTTATAGAGACTGAATTAAATTGAAAAAACTTCGTCGCTCTGCAACCGCAGTTGCACAAAGCAAAACTAATGGTATTTTCTTTGCAATTGTGGTTGCGAAGCGATCATGCATATGAACCATGCATAAGTAGTGGTTATTTCTCGTATTTATTTCAGCCCCCGCTGTTCGGCTCAGGGGCTCAAGGGTAGTTTCGACAAATCCATTCATAATTACCTCTATTATACACCCCATCTTCAGTTATGATAAGCACTTATTTATCATACTCGGGTCAATGAACTAACTGTTTTATAATAATATATATCAAGGTGTATAGACAGCCTACATGAGATTGGTATCGCAGATGTCTTCGAGTTTCAAAGATACATATTGTTTCTAACTTATGAATGGAAACGGAACAGCTTTCAATAAAGCCATGTGTATATAGTGTTGTTTCAAAAAATCTACGGCAAATATAAAATACTACGAGTAGCGACCCGCCCCGGCTTCGCACGGGTGCAATGCTGATCACTACATAGTATAAAACAAAGTCGCTTCCCGCTGTCTGTCTGTCTCTATGTATGATTAGATCTTTCTGATATGATATATGATGATCGCTACGGATTTTGATGCGGTTTTTTTTTATAGATAAGAGTGATTCAAGAGGAAGATTTATATGTATAATACACGCATAATATAGTAGAGAAACACTGATAATTTTAGAGCCATTATTTCTCGTAAAAAGTATAGGATAAAAATCGTTATTGTGATTTGTGGGATTTTTTTGTAGACCTTTTTAAGGTGTACAATACTGTAGTACATTATTTTGATCTATCTCGTAGGATTCAGCCAGCGTTTGCAATGTAAACGCAAAAAATGTGTTTATTTACGACATCACATTAGAAACCTCTAAAATTATCAGTGTTTCTCTACTATATTATGCATGTATTATACATATAAACCTTCCTCTTGAATCACTCTATCTATTAAAAAAAACCGCATCAAAATCCGTTGCGGAGTTTTAAAGATCTAAGCATATATAGGGACAGACAGACAGGGAAGCGACTTTGTTTTATACTATGTAGTGATAATGAAACATTGGATCTTTGAAAGTCACCGTTAATGTATAACCGTATTTGGATTGCTGCGGCAAATAATTGAATATGCACATTTCATATTGACCGGCCTCACCGGCCAGTTATAATAACAATGACGTTTCAATTATTAAATAAGATAGCCGAACATCATTATTTCTGTGTATATAATAAAAGCTTAAATAGTGTTTTCAGATAATTTATATTATACAATAGGAATAAAATTGTGATTTTTGTTCCTATTACCGCCTATTTTTAATATTGAATTTTAAGCAAAATAAAATAGTATCTCATTAAAATGAATCATTACTTGTGTTCCTGAAAGTATCAAAAATGCATCAAAAGAACTAGAAGTTACATTAAAATGCCTTACGATATAATCTTCTGCTAAAAAAGAAACAAGAGTACTTACGCCATCGGGAATGCCACACTATGGAAAATGCACTAAGGTCGGCGTCCACGGACGAACATAGCAATTATTATTTAAATCGTCGAGTTACGCACGCAAAAAAGAGATGAACATTTGCAATACAAATACATCTACATTTTTTTTAAAGCAACCATTGGTGTAGCTTTAATACATGACATGAAAATGATAGTTTTCTGAATGGGGCGGTAATGAGCGCGGATTTTAACGGGTCGTTATTAGGTGCGTTTACGTTACTTCCCGTTGACCGAGGATCATGAAATTTAGCAACAAGCAAGGCCTCACTCCACAAGTAACGGAAAACCTCACAAAATCGTTAATTTTAAGTTTTATTAAAAAAAACTGCGATTACAAACTTACATTTACAGTTGGAAAATTGAACGTATATGTATGGGACAACATGATTTTCAATTACGATGTAAATTTTGTTTTGGGATAAATTCATCCCAATTACGAAACCTATATTGCGCGTGGTCCGACACGCACTTGGCGGGTTTTTTTTGTTATACTTTTGTTTTATATGTTTTATGATTGTTTAGTTTCGTTTGTGAGTTTCCTGTACGAGTCCCAATAACTAAATCTTTCTTTCTTTTAAATCCCTTGCCGTACTGGCCCACAAATTTACCAGCCACACCACCAACTACAAAACGGTAGCCTATCTATTCTGTAAATATCTCACCGTGAAAACAAAGGTGAAGTGAGCATGAAGTAAGTCGTCAATACTCGTAGTGTCAATCACTAGCATCAGCAAGACTCACAGCTCACTCTAAGCTCACTTCACCTTAGTTATCACGGTGAGATTTTTCCAGAATCGACCGGCAGGCCTTATAGCAAATGGTATTGATTGAATAATGTCGGGTAAGTCGATTTTAAACACTATTGAGTTACGCTGCCTAAAAGGATTCCGGTCGGGGCGACCTTTACGAGGCACTGAAGGGGTATATCTCACCAAATAATTACTTGGAAGACGTTACATAGGTTCTCGGGTTCAATGGGACGTATCGAATGATAGTCCCTAGCCTAAGTTCTGTTACAATACCTACCGACTACACTATCTGTTGTCTATTCAATTTAGTCAATTTATTTGATCAGCACCCTAATTGCATAACACACTATCAGTATTAACCTTTTGAACGCCAATCACTTGTATACAAGTTCGTATTAAACAAGTGATTGGCATTCAAAAGGTTAATCTGAATCATATACTTATCCATTTCTTCATAAGTTCGATAAATTAGTCTGATCAACACCGTAAATATCGCAATGAATGATGTTGAACTGTCAAAATGATTCAAGCTATTCCTACTGCTAGTGTGTTACGCAATTACCCCGCAGGTTTCATCCATCCAAAATCTATTATTACCCGACTATGGCGAAGCAAAAAGTAGGGTTATGATTTTGACCGGTATGTATGTAGATAATTATATTCATTTGTTCCTTCATAACTTCTAAACTACTTGTCATAATTTGATAAATGATCAATTATATCATTGGAAGCGTCTTGATCGTCCGCTGGTAATAGGCGATCACGGCTATCCTCTGAACATCACTATGAATATGTATTAAATACATTAACATATTTTACCTAAGTGTAAGTTGTTTATTTAATCAATCCATCCAAAGGTTGTCTTTAAAAGATCGCTCTTAGCGATAAGACTGCCCATTGTGTCACCCTTTGTAAAATTTCTATGTTTATGTCTGTAATTAATATGGTGTACATAATAAAGAGTATTCTATTCTATTCAGATGAGAATATTTTCTTGTTTCATGCTTTTTAGAGCGTCTATTTTCAGTAGTCGGATTTTGTAAGCTGTTGGCGAATATCTTTTAAGTTTTGAATTTTAACTTTAAGTGCATTTTAGACCATATGCTACTTATACCTCCTTCTGTTTTAAACAATCTAAATTGCCACACAAAACACCAAATTACATTAAAGAAAAATACAATCCGATAAACGTTTATGCAAGGATTAGGAAAAACGAGAGACTACAAATTCCATTACAAAGAGAAAAAAGAATTAATCCTTTGGAAAGATTCAATAGATTATGATAATGAGAATTACGAATTCCACAATGAACTTGGCGGAAAAACGTAAGACGACGCGATTTGCTTAAATTCCATCGAAATGCCTTTAAAATCGTGAAATTAAGTTAATCCATGCTTGACAAGGTTCTAGCGCATTCTCGAAATTCGTGATTTAGGCATTTCTATCATTCAAAGGCAGTTGGAAAGTTGTCAGGAGTTACATACGAACATACTTTGTAAATACCCTGAATTCTGCCTGTCTTCAAATATCTATTCATTAATCTAGCCTAAGATTAACTTTGGAACTTCTAAATCTTTCGATTAAATCGTCGAAATGTGAATCTACAAAAGTCACGCCTGAAACATTACTAAAGACTTCAATAATTAAACTAGAAAGTAATTTTACGCTAGAGTTTAACAAATATCAACAGCCCATCGGTGAAAACTATCGATTTCACTCACAGTTTATGCGAATCACCTTTTATCATCGTAAGTTCTTTCATAAATCGCAGATATTTCCAAATTAAAGCATCTACCAGTTACCAATTCTGTACCAATTTATTTCTGAGTAAACGCATATACAACGTGTAACGGTGAATGCGCAAAACCTGAAAATAGTTTGATCACAATAACGAGCAGAATTAATTGAACCACTTTTTAATATAGGTCACATTTTTTTAAAAATCTTCATTAAAAACCTTGCCGTGTCTATTTATTTATAGGTCAAGCAACCCAATGTCAGTGTGGCGCAGCGGCCCGGTGACGACTCCTCCCTCGATAAAGCGTCGTCGCAGACGCAAGAAACGATCAGAATGGCCAGTGAAAATAAAACAGCACATAAAACCTTTACAATTCTTTTTAATGACTTATTTTCTCTCTGAAATAGGTCAATTGAATTAAAAATCAGTTGGGGTGTCTGAGGTTTTGCGCATTTAACGTTACACGTTGTATTGCTAGAATATTGCATTGTAAGGCAAAACAATTGTATATCTAATACCTTAAGAGACAAATCTTTTCTTTACGAATTAAATCTAAAAGCTGTTAGTCCGTTGAACTCTTAAACTGGTCATTCTTTTTTAAATGATGACAGTCGCAGGGGACGATCGAAGGTTTTTAGCTACGTTTGCTGCGGTTGGTTTCAGGATGGGCGAACATCCATTACACTTCGAGACCTCTCCGCGCGTACGCCGCACCACGTTAAGCCATTGCTCCCGGCTGTCAGTCGTAGATCTTTGACAGTTGTGACGGGTCAAAAGTCAAAAGCCAAAAAAAACATATAAACATCCGAATTGATAACCTCGTCCTTTTTGAAGTCGGTTAAAAATCTAAAAAATCAGTTTTACGAAGAGGTACTAAGCGTACCCAGTAACTGGGCAAATAGGCAGTCGCTCCATGTAAAATACTTGTAATCAGCAGCATCCAGTTAGACCGGAAGCCACACATAGCACTAACATAGTTGAATAACACCAACATAGTTGGGAAAAGGCAAGGAAGATTTTGAGATTTTGGTATTTTTATAACATCAAAACAAATTTGAAATTCCGAGGTGTTATAAAGTACACCTCAAGCCAGAAATAGACATAAATACATACAGAGACCTGCAATCAATTCATGAAGACATCTAGATAAAACGAAAAACATCAAAGCTAGGATGATTGATGAATATACAACGACACAAGTGTGAGTTGTGACGGCTCGATGCCGCGACGTACTCCTATGTTGATTGAACGGAAATCGTTTTTACTATAATCTCGGATTTCCATCACAAGAACCAGTAAAGCCAACCCTCACGCGCTTTTGTGACTTGTGACCCAAATTCAGAACCGAAACGCGTAGAAGACGTCAAATATGTCCATTATAACAAAAAATTAGCTTATTAATAAGTTAGTTGTGATATAGAGCGTTATGTTTGAATTAATTCGTGTCTCAGAAAGGCTATGTTTAGAAAATAAATTGTTAATATTTTAAGTGATCAGAACCCTAACAATTAAGTACTGTTTATTTTGATATCGTTCTTTCTAACGACCAGTAGATCTGTTTAGTAATATGTGGATAAGGTTGTGAGTAGTGTATTTGTTACCTCTATTATTAAGTTTTTACCTATGTTTATATTATTACACTGCTATTTGTTGCCCCTAAATAAGTAAATAAATAAATAAATATATAAATCTACACTAATATTATAAAGAGGAAAGATTTGACTGTTTATTTGTATTGAATAGGCTTCGAAACTACTGGACCGATTTGAAAAATCGTTTTACCATTGGAAGCCGACATTATCCCTGATGAACATAAGCTACTTTTTATCGCGAGAAAATGCTTCATTCCTACGGGAAAACGGGTAATAGGATTTAAACGGCTGGAATTCCGAGTTATACGCAAACGAAGTTGTGGGCGGATGCTAGTAAATAAATAAATGAACAAAAATAAATAAATAGAGCGTTATGTTTGAATTAATTATTTAACACGATACATGTATTCGCTGCCGTGTTCGCCGTGTACATTTCGCACGTTAAATTTAGATCGTATTTAATAGGGGACGGGTCATCAATCGCACACCTATCGAGGCTACTGCTGAGAAATGCCTAATGGAAAAACCCAATGGCACTTTGCTCGACCTGGGAATCGAACCCAGAACCTCGTGCTCAACAGTAGCGATTCTTACAAATGAGTAGGTAATAGGTATCCCATGTGCCCTTAGCTCCTTACCCCTTAGAAAAAACTTACTTTAATACCGCAATAACAATTTGCTCTGTTGGTATAATTGCTGAGTGGCGTTCTAGTGTGAGGATAAATAAATGAATAAATAACAAATAAACAAAAACTCGAGCTCATCATCTGCCTAGCCTTTTCCCAACTAAGTATGTTGAGGTCGGCTTCCAGTCTAATCGGATGCAGCTGAATACCAGTGTAGCAATACCAGTGTACCATGGAGCGACTGCCTATCTGACCTCCATAACCCAATTACTTGGTAATGCGATACCCCTTGGTCATACTTCTTGTCAGACTTTCGGTCTTCTGACGACCCGTAACGACTGTCAAAGATACACGAATGACAGCTGGGACCAACGGCTTAACGTACTTTCCGAGAGACGGAGTAGTCGTGGAATGTAAAGATGGTCACCCATCCACGGACCAACCGCGGCAAGCATAGCTTAACCTGATCGATCAACCCGTGCGACTGTTATTACTTAGCCACAACACAATAAATAATTATTAAACAACAGCTCAATACCTACCTACTACTACCTACTTAATACTACTACTATTACCTACTTATTTCAATTGATGCATTCGTTTCATGCTCTTTATGAATGAGTAGAATAGTGAGTCAGTTGAGGATCTTACTTTTATTTGCTCACCTCTGACTTATTTATTTATTTTTACAATATTAATCTGATGAGTAATACTGGCGGCGGAAAGGACTTGACTTGAATTGACTTGGACCAAAAACATGACTTGACTTGACTATTTGATTTGACTTGGATTTGACTTTGTTCTGGTCTGCCTTCTTTATTTGAAACAAGTGTAATAGTAAATTTCCTTATCTTAGTACTCGACGAGGTATAGGCAGAATTGTATATGTATTATACCTATATAGGTTTCACATTCCTCTAGTAAAGTTTTGAGTAATTTAGAGCCAGGGTCTCGAACGAAAATTATCGCAAAATGAATGTGACAAATTGTAAAGCGCACGTTAATTGCTGTGATTGGTTGAATGATTTATCAACAGCCAATCGCAGCCCAATCCCACTCACAGACAGGAGGCCTGTGTCCCAGCAGTGTGAAGGCCTGATTATGCAATCGCAGCAGTTTACGTGCGCCTGACAATTCGCCACATTTCGGCATTGGAGAAATAAATAATTCTAATGAAAATTGAACAGTTCTCCTTCATCATCATCTGCCTAGCCTTTTCCCAACTATGTTGGGGTCGGCTTCCAGTTCTCTTTAATCGTTCTAATTATTTTTAAGTAGAGACACATTTAATAAAGCGAGGACTTCCATCCAATATATTACCTACAGCCTAAAACTTTACAGAGAAGTGGGTACTAAATTAGGTTCACGAAATTATTTTGCTGATTTACATGTTTTTAAAGGTTCTAAATTTTGTGATGTAATTACGCCATTATTTACAACAATAAACTTAACGTTAAGTAAAGCTATTAAATCACGAAGCTCATTATTGTGTCCGGTTTTGCTTAGCACGGGTTTGTTTTGGGATTTTCTGACTAATTTCAAACTTAGGCAGATCCTATAATTTATAATAATAATAATAATAAAATTTATTTGTAAGGATATGTTACAGATGCCAACACATCAAGCTACTACAATCTGTCAAAGGAGACGTTTCATTTTTGTACATTGAGATGGGATATAACAGGAGATGCCCTGTTATTCTATACACGGTTGTAGGTAGGTGCCAGAGCAGCCATCTTTGTCGCCAAGTTTCGTGGTAGTTCAGCTGTCAAATGGTTGTTTATTTTTTGTATTATTGAGATTTGCGAGAAAATTACGAGGACTTTACCTTTAAAACTGCATGTAAATGTTGAAAAACAGCAATTCAACATGCCTGTGTGTTGTATTGTGAAGTGTGGTGCAAGGAAGAATGAAAATCAACCTCAACTTTCTTTGCACAGGTTAGTAGCCGGTTTTCATGCAATAACACATACAATAATAGACATTCGATGATATAATTGTAACGCGATCATGAATTTATGGCTAAAGTATTGATATTTGAGTGAATTTCCGTATAACAGACCTTTTTATTATTTTGTTTTTGTTGTGTTGTACCGTTGCCTAATAGTTTGCGGAACTAGTTCCTCCGCTGGAACGATATCGGTATATTCTGCTATGTTAACATAAATAGTCCTGCGTCTTATTAGCTCCAATTGACCTTGCTAGGTCCGGCCCGTGGTTCACAGCACCAAAATCAAAATATTTTCTTTCACATAAACCTACATGGGCACTTATGAAACGTCAGCCTTGTTGTAGGAACAACAAATTTGTGTTTGTTCCTAGTATTTATATTATATATATCACTGTATTTTTAAACAGATAATATTTTTATGTGCATACAAAAGATTATCATAAATGTACTGAGAAGGCACAGTCATTATATTAATCTCTTTAAAGTCTCTGAGGGAGTGTCTGGGACTTAATTTATAAATGGAACGAATTGCCCTTTTTTGTAAAATTAAAATTGTCTGAATATCGGCGGCATTTCCCCACAACAGAATACCGTATGACAGCACACTATGAAAATAACTAAAGTAAACTAAACGGGCTGTCTCTAAATCAGTTAAGTCACGAATTTTCCTATCGGCGTATGCTGCAGAGCTAAGTTTTTTTGACAATTTATCTATATGGGGGCCCCATTGAAGCTTGGCATCCAAAGTTATGCCTAAGAATACTGTGGTATTTTCGGGTTTTAACTCTTCACCCTTTATGAGAACACTAGTTTCTACTTGTCTAACATTTGGTATCGTAAATTTAATACATTTCGTTTTTTTTTTCGTTAAGAAGTAGATTATTAACATTAAATCAGTTTACTACTTTTGCGAGGGCACTATTTATACTGTCAGTAACCAGCTGTTGACGTTTGAGTTTAAATAAAAGTGAAGTGTCATCTGCAAACAACACTATATCATGTTCATCCTTTATGAGGTAATGCAAGTCATTGATATAAATATATAAATGAAAATGGTCCAAGTATTGAGCCCTGGGGGACCCCCATTCTTACTACAGATCCGGGTGACCTTTTCCCGTTAACATCAACTCTCTGAATCCTATCACTGAAGTAAGAAGTGAGAAGATCCAGAGAGGGTTCAGGATTCCGTAGTGGCGAAGTTTCCTGATTAAGGTTTCATGAAGAATACAATTGAATGCCTTGGACCAATCACAAAAGATGCCCAAAGCATCGCATTCGCAAAGTATTACTTTTGTAAGCCTATTTTACTAATCAAACGTTATATTTGAACGATAATTGAACGTTATATTTGTTAATCATTATCATACCAATAAACAAAGGCAAAAAAAAATACTTTTATTTTATTTTTACTCCACCACTCATTAACACAATAATATAAGCATCCCATCCCATTCACGGAGAATGTGATGGGAAGTTTATATTATTCATTCACCCTAGTGATTATCTTGTTTTTCACTAGGGTCAGCATACCTAACAGAAACTATTGCTCTCTGGCCTTCCAACCCAAAGGTATAATATGCGAAAGCACCTGTTTTTGGGCATATGCATACATATCTCTTCACGCTGTTTTCCTTCACTTTAATACGTAAAACGTGATGCAATTAAAAAGTGTTTTTTAATTCTGTGCCGAAAAAACACTTGGCATTAATTTTATTTTCAGGAAGAAAGTTGATTGCGATAATTTGACAGTTTCGGGTAGCTTGATGTGCTGGCGTCTGTACCTATCGATAAATAGTTCATATGAGTCTTTTACGCATAACAAAAACATTAGAAATAAAATATTTTCGCATACTTTATTTTTATGCAAAATTATAAAGTATGTTTATCGAAAATAAACTAGGATACGTTACTATAAAGTAGGCAACCTTAGTTAGAACGGACTATAAGTTAGTATACTATATTATGATCCAAACGTGATAACTAGTACGACTCGTATTTAGTATCGATACTCGTTATAGTAACACCAATGTTCCTTGATTGATACAACCCTAGCAGTGGCAGCCATTTTTTGAGACAAATGAGTTGTAGGTAGGCACCCTTTTTTCGTAGGTATTTCCAGTCCATATATATAATATGTCTATGTTTTTGTATGGAACTTTTGCTAGGACGTATACATTTCAGAAAATCTGTGAAATATATCTATTAACATATACCTAATAGGCAATGATTTATAGAATTAATTTGTATTTATTTAGTACGTACAAAATTAAAATTGAAAATGTTTGGCATTTGTTGAGAGAAAAATGGAGACATAGTGATAATATCAGTCCCATGACATTGACAGACAGTTTATGACAAAATAAAACGTTCGGAAGTACACTGGCCAAGGAGATGATTAATCGAACTAGGATATTATCATCAAAATATTATAATGATATTGTTATTTTTACATGTTCCTTTAATAACACATTAGAATAGGTGTAATACATGAATGAATAATCCAGTGATACCTTTTTATTACTATATTTGATATTTTTGTATTTATGGTTTCACACTCATTTCAGAACCATTCTGGTTTCAGAACGCATGTTTGTTGTCAGGACGCCGCCATATTGGTCATAACATTATGACATGGCAATAATTAGAAAACTTTAATTTGTTTGTACACAAAGGGTTATTCTCAAATTTACAGAATCATATTTTTCCTAAATTCAGGGTATTTTTCCCGTTTTTTGATATATTGTAGGTACAAGTGCTAGCCAAAAATGAAACATCTCCTTTCTTTAATAGATTTTCAACTTTATCACTAAAGAATTAGGTTCAAAGTTGATGGGAAATTGTACAGTTTCGGGTAGATTGATGTTTCTGTACATAAAAATCTTAATATTTAAAATCTTAATATTAATAAACAGCTTCACATATATGTATACTACCGTTGTCGGTGTAGAAATATTAAAATTAAAGTACAACTAATATCCCCCATCCATATAATTATAAAATAATTTGAAATGAAAATGCGTAATTTTTTTATAAATCAATGTCAAGATTTATAAATACCATTTTTTTATCGTTATTTATGAATGAAAGTTCAAGATTAACTAATATATAATATCAACTGGGCTAAGTCCATTAACGGCCGAACCCAATACACTATTTTCAGTTAAGACACATCGCTACTGATGATAGTATATCATATCTGTCCTTGAATGTCGTCTCACAAACATCATAAAGGCTATCTGTCTAGCGACAGCAGTAGATAATTATGGTTCTTTAAAGGTTCTATACTTTCCACTTCCGTGCGTTCCGACGTACTCCCGTGCGTACGAGGAGACTTCTTCATGCATCCCGTTGCGTAATTGTAAGGTTATGCCCATGACTGTACTTTCAAGGATTGTAGAAGACATCCATGCTTCGCAAACGATTTCATTTACAGTGGCCGTTGTTACCCTAGACATCCGTCCGTCGAGGTGTTATTAATAATTTCCGCAAACCACACAGTCTCATTTTATTAAATATTGAAGTCCACAATTTCATAACACGAAAAGTAATAGAAGAAAAGTGTCTACTGTATTTATTACTTACGTATAATAAGGAGAGAAAAGATTTTATTTTGTATGTCTGTTTGTTACGCTTTCACGCTAAAACGGCTTGCACGGATTTATAAGAAATTTGGCAATGCGGTAGACCATAACCTAGATTAGGACATAGGATACTTTTTATCCAGATATTTCTTCGGGATCGAGACTTATGCGCATGAAACCGCGGGGCGCCGCTTGTTACTTATACCTATAGTTAGTTATTTTGAGATAGACACACAGATAATACGTATGATTTACTATGTTTATTCATAACACCCCCATTTATTAAGATCACCTAACCTAACATCACTGTATCCTGTATTCTCCCTAAGGCTACGGACACGAAGTCAGCGGCGCGGGGGGCCGTCGGCGACGGCGGCGCGGGGGAGCGGCGCGTTTCAATGCATAGATTTATATGGAACTGGCCTCGAAGGCAGCGGCGCGGGGGAGCGGCGTACGAGCGCTGCGCAAGCACCGCTTGCGCGTCTGCATTGACGTAGTGTTGTGCATTTTATTTTTTTCTTTACATATAACGTTACGAAGAAAAAAATGTTGTCGTCGCTATTTAGACATTTCGTTCGCGAAATAAGACACTAATTTCTCATACCACAACACTACGCCGCTCTAACGCCGCGCGATCTGCTTGCCCATTGGCTTTCGAGACCGGTACACTAATTGCGTAACACACTATTACTCTCAATTTGAATAATTTGAAGCAACTTTCTAATCTATTGCCTCCATATGTTCGAAAAACGTGTTTGCTCAACAACGTAAGTAACGCAATGAAAGTTGTTCAACTGTCAAAATGAAAACCATTGCTACTGATAGTGTGTTAGGTACGCAATTACCCTGCGGGTCTGCGTTGCCGCGCCGCTCCCCGCGCCGCCGCCGCTCCCCGCACCGCCGCCGCTCCCGCCCCGCAATCGCTGACTTCGAGACCGCGGCCTAAGGGTTATGCGTTCTATAGTACACTCAAATCACCAGTTATGCTTAAGGCGCGCGCGAAATCCGACGATCCTATTGTCATCAACCGGGCATAAATCTAGACTCCGGGCTACTGCTGAGAAATTCCTGGAGAAAAAACCTAGTCACACATTGACCGACCTGAGGATCGAACTCAGGACCTTATGGTCGGCAGTAGCGCTTACGACCACTAGACCAGCGAGGCAGGCGACAAGTTATTTATTACCACTGAAAAATAAATAACATGGTCGATACTACCGGAAAACGGGGTTAATAGGAAATGCAGGGGTGAATCGGGATGAAACTTTTAAATGGATTTTAATGTTGTTTGTTGCCAACAAGGACACATAATCGTTAATTATAATATACAAGGTGATTGATTGGAAGATGGGTGCAAAGCTTTCAGGCGAAGATAGTACAGGACAGTTTAGAACAATTTCAGCCATGGTGTCTTAGACGAAGTCTTACCTTTTTTTTTAAACCTAATTTTTAAGACAACCATGGCTTAAATTGTTCTAAACTGTCTGTACTATCTTCGCCTTAAAGCTTTGCACCCATCTTCCAATCACCTATATTAATAATATAGTAAACACATTAGAAACCTTCTGGCAAAAACGATATTATTTAAATGTTAAAATCCATTTTAAAGTTTCGCCCCGATTCACCCCTGCATTTCCTGTTCACCCCCGTTTTACCGTACTGAAA